>JASDQU010244218.1:132566-144341 GCA_032191745.1 Picea mariana | reverse complement strand
TATTGTATAATTCCTTGATCATATACATAGATTGACTGTTGAATAGATTGTGCTTTCTTCACTTTGGTTGGTTTGTGTTGTCTTGGTCTTGGCTGCACTAGAGCACTGGAGTGGAGTGGAAGCAACAAAGACCATAGGAAGCGATAATAAGGTATGTTCTTTGTTCTTGCCTCCTATTTAATTCAATGGTTAGAATCTAGGGAAAGAGTCATGTTTTGTCTTGCTTTGTTCTAGATCTAGGTGGATCTAGGGAGATCGGTTTGTTTCCGCACTTATGGATCTATCCAATAATATCAATCCTTTGAGTGTGTCGGCTAGCATCATTCGCAAACCCAAAATAAACCTCTGATTCACTTGACATCTGCCATGGTGAAAAAGAAAACATTAATAACTACACATCCACTAAACAAAAAGGGAAAAAAATGTATAAGAAGCTATACATATATACAAGAAGTCACCCAAGTGACCAACCTAAGAGTAGTATTTCTTAAGGTAGAGCCCATTTATAGACTCTTCCAAGGCATTTCCCTCAAAATCAACTAGATGAAAGGCACCCTTCTCTAATACGTCTTTCACAATGAATGGTTCAAACCACATGGGTTTGAACTTGCCTACCCCCATGGGATCTTTGTCTTGATCATAGACCAGGACAAGATTTCCTTCGGAGAAAATCTGAGGACGAATGGACTGATCATACTGACACTTGAATCATTTCTTATGAGCCTCATTAGCTAAGGCTACATCATGACGCTACTCATCGAACTGCTCGAGATATAAAAGGATTTCTTCAAGCAGTGAAGTGTCCGAAGGTAATTCCATTGCCAACTTTAAAGAAGGAATCTGACACTCAATAGGTAAGACTGCTTCCAACTCGTATACAGGTTGAAAAGGTGAAAAATTGGTGGCAGTATTCACAGTCATTCAGTAGGTCCACAATGTTGAATATATCATCAAATTCCAATTTGACTTGGTAGAATTGATCATCTTCTAAAGAATAGTATTGAGAGATGTATTCAGAACTTCAACCTTACCATTCACTTGCGGGTAATAAGGTGATGAAAGTTCCTTTTTCAAGATGAGCTTTGACGTTAACTCAATCAGCATTGTTTTTTGGAAGTGACTACCATGGTTAGTGACAATCTCCTTCGGGATACCAAACCTAGCTACTATCTGATTAAATATGAAAAGAGTCATAGTTTCTCCATCATTGCTAAATGTTGGCATAGCTTCGAACCACTTTGTGAA
The DNA here is from genome assembly GCA_032191745.1 of Picea mariana. Taxonomy (NCBI): domain Eukaryota; kingdom Viridiplantae; phylum Streptophyta; class Pinopsida; order Pinales; family Pinaceae; genus Picea; species Picea mariana. Next base: position 143,096 of record JASDQU010244218.1, on the reverse strand, counting down.
TTAGTCTATTTCTACGATAATGTAACGATTCCCTCTGGCGGAAGTCGAGTGACATGTAGTAAAATCAATCCCCCACTTGGTGAAAGGACCAACATCAATGACTGCAAACATAGGAGCAGGGTGTGCTTGTATCTTTCAACAAAATATCTGGCACAAGTGGCACTTCTTGACCACCTCTACACAATCTTTTATTACGAGGGCCATAAGTAACATGCACATAGAATCTTTTAGTTTGTTTCCAACCCAAAAAAATGACTTCCACATGCTCCAGTGTAACAGTCATTCAAAACGACTTCAACCTCTTCGTGGGTAAGACATCACTAAATAATTCAATCTACGCCTCGACGATACAAAGTTTCATCGAGTATAAGATAGTTTCGTTCCTGATGTCAAATTTGTCAATTCTCATCGTGGGAAACAGAAGCAGGGCACTTCAAAGTATGAAGATACACTAGTATATATCCATACTAGGGGTCTAAATATGCAATTAGAAAACTATATCCATTAATAGGTGATTCTTCGTGCATCATATCACTAGACTCAACCAACAGTTCTGAAATGAGTTCGGCAAATACCAATGACTTTTTGGATTTTGCAGAAGAAAAATCCAAGTCAAACTCCTATAAGATGACTATCCATATATTAATCTTTCCACCAATGACCTGTCATGTTAACACATATTGGAAAGGTTTGACGATGGCAATGACAGTTGTCTTGCGAAGAAAAATGTAGTGACAGAACCGTTGGACAGCATGAATAGTTGCTAAGGCAATTTTCTCAACATGAGAATAGTTGAGTTTCGGTCCAACTAGACCTTGACTGAGGTAATATATAGTTTTCTCTTCGATAATATCATCTTATTGAACCAAGAGCATGTCGATGGTCGAATCCGCAATAGCCAAATACAACAAGAAATCTTTGTTATAATCAGGAGGTTGGAGCAGAGGGGAAGACATCAGGGCACATTTCAACGCTTCAAAGGAGCACTGAGAAACTTCATCCCAATAGAATGGGACCCATTTTTACAAAATACGGATAAACCCTTTAGTGATATCGACATAATTCGTGAAAAAACACTAAATAAAATTCGCTTTCCCCTGTAAGCTCTGAAGCTGGGGTATTGTGCATGGGGGAGGCAACCAAACTATCACCTAAAACTTGAGAGGATCAACCATGATCCCTATTGTATATACAATAAAATATAAAATATGAACTGACATCACACATAAACTGCACTTGTTAGGATTCAAGAGAATCTGATAGTAGTGACACCTCTCAAAGATTAGTCGAAGATGGGCGGGATGATCAGATATCTTGCAAGAATGTGATGATAGATCATCAAGGTATGCCTCAACTATATGTTTGAGGTCGTGAAAATCGTATGACATGGCCCCCTGAAAGGTGGATTCAACATTCTTTAGGCCAAAAGGAATATTACGATATGTGAAGGTACCCCAAGGACAAATGCAATTCATTTTATGTTGGTTCTCGGGTTTGATTTGAATCTGATTGTATCCTGAAAAACCATCCATGAACGAAAATAATTTCTAGATTGTGCATTCATCGATAATATGATAGATGAATGGGGTAGGGAAATTTTCTTTCAAACAAGCCTTATTCAAATAACAGAAGTCCATACACACGCAAATCGTTTCCTATTTCTTGTTAACTGGAACCAGGTTTGACACCCATTCCGTCAATTGTATAGGGTAGATAAAACTGACTTTGAATGGTTTTTCTACTTTTGCATTGATTGATGCTTCTTTTCAATGATTGACCAGATGAAGCTTCTGCTAGAATGGTTTGGCATCAATATAAGTCGTAATTTCATGCTTGAAAGTTCGTGGGTCGATTCCTGGCATTTGCTCGTAATATGAGGGAAAAATGACGCAAAATTATTTGAATAACTCGATGTAAGTTTGAATCTCTTCGGGGGAGAAATCTACTCTGATGAAAACAATCTCCACAATGTCATAGGTCTTGGAGATATCGATTGGAATCGTTGTAGAAATTCTTTCCATGCTACCCTCGGCATAAACTCTGTGCGTAGCCAGAGGATTTATAGGACAAGGATTATCTCCATTCATGGTCAAAACGAATTCTCTCACCTCCATTATTCTTAGCTTGGGAAGGAAGTAAGATCTATTATGTAGATCATCCCAAGGTCTATCGGGACCATTCATTGCATCGAAAATCTCCTTGTCAGAGGGAAATACCAAGTCTAAAGGATCTTGAGTGGAAATATAATATTGAGCCTAAATAGGCTCAAGAACTAGATCTAACTCCTGCGAGGGATCTGGATCAGGGTTGGCTGAAGTCTGCTGGACAATGTTGTACACAACCTCATCTGTGGATAAGGGAATGGCCATGCCATGATTCCCTATCCCTTCCATCAAAGTCGATGGGGAAGGTAAATTCCACAGATCATTAAAGTAGCTCGTTCGAAACGACGATACTTTCAAAATTGCAGCCCTCGGTTGGTTGGGAACAACTGATAGAATCCATACATTGCTGGAAGGTGAAGGGTAATTAAAGGTTCCCACCAACGATGAAAAAAAACTAACACCTAATTTGACAATGTCAGGCTGCATATTATCAATCATCGGGACCGTGGAACCCTTCAATGAAGGGTCAGGATGAGAAAAAGGTAATTGGTCGATGGTCACAATCTGACCCTCGTGCGGAAAATACAAGACCCAAAAAACCATAGAAACCAACGCATGCATCACATAAGTCCAACTCCTTCCTAATAATAGGCTATAGTCACGACGCACATCGACCACTTCAACTTTGACACACACATTTTTACCTCCAAACTACATGGGGAAGGAAGGAATTATTCTGTGTGGTCTAAACGACTAACCTTCAAACATCGTAAGCAACGTAGGTGACAGAGACAACTCAGGATGGCCAATGGCCTTCCAACATTCCAACGACATCACATAAGTTGAATGTTCCGTGTAAAATATTTTGTGGTGTAATCCACTATTATCTGAAAGGAAACGCGGTGAGGAAGACGGGGTTTTAAGTCGGTTGGATAAAAAACAATTGTTCCTAGGTTACAAGTCTATGTTTCTCCCAAGGAGGACAATAGAGATTTTCTCTGCGAGGGGAAAATCTGGAGTACTTCTAAATTGAACATTGTGCAAGGGTTTTGTGCCAGATCCTCCACAACGGAGTAGTTTTGTGTGGCCCTCGCATTTGGATTATGAGAATCCTTCTTAAATGCACCTTTAGGGATGCAATTTATCATTTCTCCCACCGACTTCTCAATTTGGAGAGGAGTCGATGGGTTAGTGTCATCCTTTCCCTCTCGACATATTCCATCATTTCGTAGTCTGGGGCCCTGGTCACTAAATGAGATTCAACATTCATCATGTAAATATTTATAGTTTGGTTGTTATTGGTAGGCGCGGGGGGTCCCTGTCTGCCCCCTACCGCGCTTGTGGATGTGAAAGTCTGAGCCATGTTTTTCCCTTGTGGAAAAGGGTTCATCAACATAGAAGGTTGTTTTTGCATTAATATCTTCTAGGCTTCTGCAAGCCGAGGGCACAAGTGATTCATGTGGTCTTCCGTGCAGAGATTACACATATACTTCAACTTCTTCTTCGATGTTTTTCCCCCACCAATATTATTGATAGCCTTTTTATCCCCTTTACCCTTATTATTTTGTTGTTTCTTCTTTCCCCTGGTCTGGTGGTTGGCCTTGGGATTCATCGATTGCACACTATATATATCTGACATCTAGGTAGGGGGAACAACCTAACTTAGAGTCTGGCTGGCCATAGTCTTTTGTATGGACAATTTTTGCAACTGATTTGACAACATGTTTGTGGACTTTCTTTCTGTTGATCCCACAATGTCATCAGCATGGGGCCTAGACTTTTTCTTGGTCTTATCGAGAGTATGCCATGGCACATCTGGAAAGGTCTTATAGAGAATGCCAGACTGAGAGTAGATCAGTTCAAACTGTTGGGCTCTCATAATCGCCTCCTCTTTTGAAAACACTTCGAAATTCACTACGTCTTTACATACGTAGGGAACCAAAGACTTCAATAACCACTCAAGCAAGAAATCAGGAGGGACCTTGACCTTAATTAAGATCTTTATATGCCATCATTCTCGGATATGATTAGAGATATGGCCGACCTTGGTTTTCTCAAAGTTAGCCAACAATTTGGTGTTGACGTTGTATCTCACAGGTAACTGGAAATGGTTCAAGAAGAACATTGCCAAGTCGTTGAAGTAATAGTACCTCGAGCCATAGAGCTCAATATACCACTTCACAGCATGTCCTATAAGAGTGCATTGAAAAAGGCATAACTGGACAGCTTCGTCCTTCAACAAGTTTGAAAAGCACCACAAATGAAAGGTAGCCACATGATCATCGGGATCTTTGTCAAGCCTTCCCTAAAATTTCATTATATCTGAAGGAAAATTAGTCAGCATGGGGGGCCAACATGGATCGTGAAAAATTGGTTCATTCAGTAATCTCGACAAGTCTGGCAGATGTAGAGTTGCCAGAAATGGTAGTTTTCGTTGTGAACTATTTACTGGAAAAGAGGGCCCTGGATTTTGACTAACACCAGGTTTCCAGGAAAATTTGGACTGCTAGCGAGGGTTTTGGTATAACCCATGGCCTTAACCAACATAGGGAAACTATGTCTATTGGGGTGTCATCGAATGACTCCCGAAATTGGATGACATAGCTTGTTTGGGGATTTCTCCCTGCATTGTGTTCCAGGGACCTTCGAAGGGGATTCCCCCAGTTGATTTGATGGGCATGGGTATGGAGCCTTGCTTGGGGTTCCATTGAGTATGGAAGGGGTTCACCTGACCAACATCCCTTGCAAGGGAGTTGATCCCTACTAAGGATTCCAAAGACCCTATGTGGAGTAAACTTCAGTCTTTGCTCCCTCTAAAGGAACAATACCTTGCACCAGGTTCAGTTGACCAAAGTTGGGGTTGGCCCCATTCAAGAAAGTGGTCGAAGAGAAAGAATTATTCCCAAATGCATTGAATAAAGAGAACGACATAGATCCCATCGATGTTGTATAAGATGAAGGTCCTAAACTTCCTCCACCAAACAAACTATAATAAGCATTCAACCCAATTGACTACTAAAAAGCACCATCGAGTGAAGGGGATGCAAGAGGTATATGACCCCCACTGTAAGGGATAGCATTAAAAGGGATAGTAGATCCCACGATTGACCCTTGCAAGGGAGTGTTTGAGCTCCCTGCCCCCAGACCCATGGTTTCTAAGGTAGAATAAGTAAGAACTGAGTTTGTATAAAATTTGAGCATCCCATATAAGAAGGGAGGGCCTGCCACACTCTGATTAAATAGAATAGTGATTGAAGCTGATAAAGGTATCAAATCATTTCCCAAAGTTGAGGGAGTGGAGAAAACTATAGTCCTAACTGGTGAAGGTGGGAGATGAGGTAGGATGCCCCCTGCAGTAGTAGTCGTAACATGAGTATGAGGAATCCCGGATGAAGTAGCAACATTCGCTTCCATTTTCACTCGTAGGACTAGATGGTGCTAAGAATATTTCACCTTTGGAGGGACAATTTGAATCAAGATTGATATTGACAAGCTAGTAATCGAGGGATTAGTTGACCTAGAACCTTCAGTTTTAAGGTCAAATACAGCGGATTCCTTCGGATCCATAAAGTCTCCTCATGGAGTTGGATCAGTCATAGTTTCTTGCGTCCTGGTCACTTCGAACGAACCTTCTTGATCAAGTCTTCACCTTAATGGTGGAGGAGGCAGCTCCAAAGTAACCAACGACAGGCCCTGAATACTTCGCGACCAACGAATTTGTTGATCTTCCACTTTGTGAAATGATCAAATGACATAGTAAGGATTGACTAATGTAGAACAAAAAGCACACACTAAAAACAGTTTCCCAAAAGTAAATCAAGCAATCAACTAACTAGTGGGAAGGATGGATACGCCAATCGACAGTAGAGCAACTAACTGGTGCAAGTAAAACTCAAACATGGAAGCACCCTCTTTGTATACTCTGCAAAGTGCGATCCGACGTCCACCCTAGGTACCATGGTATACTCCCATAGTAACCTATGTAATTCTGTAAAATATGGGAAACTAGGTTGTCAACTCCTAGTCAGTTACTAAGAGGGTAGAGTCGGCATTCGAGCAGATCATAATCCGAAGGATAACAATTCTGAAGCCCTTCAAGGGTATAGAAATCAAATGGTATGGAAGACAACTGAGGATATCGAATGGATTTGAGGTCCACGAAGCTCCATAGGAAAATTCAATCGGTATTGTTCCTGTGAAAGACCCTCAATATACAATCCCCACTACGTTTAGTCCAACTTTGGAGGGGTTATCTCCTCTACCTTTCCTCATGCGACCTCATGTTTATCCCCTTTGTTAGACGGGGGTCCTGGATAAATCTTATGACACTGGACTTAAATCACTCTCTAACTGAGACTCCAATGTTTGTTTTAAAGTGGCCTTGAAGAGTTTCCTCTTCACACCTAATTCAAGGCCCTAAAACCCTAAACTAGTCTATGAACCCTACAAACAAAAAAGTTTAATGTATTTTATATTAGGATTTAATTTTAAGGCTTGATTTACTCAAAAGGTACGGTAGTGAAACTAATGGTGTTATGAAGAGACGAATTAGGAAGATAACTTTAAAGCACTTGAAAGAAAAAGATACTTCAAAATTAAAGAAATGTTTGTGAACAACTCTTTGTAAATTCAACTTTTCTAATTGAGATTTCAAGATCTTGTAAATGAAGAAATCGTAAAACTTGCTTTCTTTTGACTACAAACTACTTATATTTCAGGAAATCGAAAATAAATTTGAAATGAAGACTCTTTTCTTTTGCTAATAACAAACTTGACTACTTTACCAAACTAAATGCAAAAAAAAATAAAAAAAATTGAGCTGCTTTAACAAACTGAAGTAAAAACCTTTTTTTGTTTTTCCAAAGCAAGAAACAGGGACAAAGAGAAAACTGAAAACAAGACTGATAAATACCTTAAGCCCACTACGGATCATAGGGATTCAACCAAGAAACCAAAATATGGATCTAAGACTTGACAACTCGCTCTAAACCTTTTAGGGAAAACACAAGAAGATTAAGGAACAAGTAAACCAAAAGTTTGACCCAAGATATGACCATAGACATAGACTCTAATTGATTCAAGAAAGTCCTGAGAAGTCTAAAATTCTATCAGGAAAGAGGAAAACTCTCTCTTTATTAAAAAATATTTTCATGAAACAAAGACGCATCATGTTGCATCAACAACCTATGTATGTACGCGGGTTGTCTATTGTGTAGAGAACGTATGTGCGCGGACATACCCAAAACAGACCGTGTACACCTCTGAGACTTTTCAAAAATAAAAAGACAAGGCAAACCTATAGGGCAGGGAATGTTGGTATGCACCTTGGGGGTGACCAAATACCCTAGAAAGACCCAATAAACTTGGATTAAACTCAAAAGGAAAACAAAAAACCAACCAACAACCCAAAAACCTCCCTAAAAACCCTAGAGAGATCCCCAGTATGCTCACCAGTTCTATTAGCAACAAAATGCTCCCTGTAACTATACCAGGGTTTAAGATATAGACAGAGTGAATGAACGTCTAAAAGTCAATATATTTTCTACTCTACCCAAAACATACCAAAATCAATGAACATAAAGCAGTAGAAGAGAATATCGGTAATTGTACCTTTTATCCCACGTCTGGTGATGATCTTCTCAAGATCTGTAGTTCCAAAGATTGCAAGTCTCCTCCCAAGCCCGACCTGCATCCAAAACTAGGCAAACAAGGACTACAAGAATGTTATTTCTATTCATAAATTAATTTTGTATATCAAATGTTATGTATAAATCAAATAAAATACACAAAACATCATCATTGGGACAGGGAAAAGAGATTCTTTTATTCATCAAACAAATACTAAAACTTACAATCCATGTCAGCCATCATTCTATGAACCTGGTCCGAGATCCTCTTTAGAATTCTCCAAGTGCACCTTCAATAATCCTCTTCTCACAATCTACTTATCACCTCAAGGAAAGGGAATGGATTGGATGGAAGAAAATGGGTTCAAGAGGGACTGCTGAGGCGGTAACTCACAAAAGGTAGCAAATGCTTAGGCAAGTAAGGGAAGTGAAATTGGGAAGAGTTTCACCATTCTTATGCTTAGCTGTGAAATGAGACCCCACCACCTCCTTTTATATGACAAAAGGATGGTTATTTGGTTGGGGTATGGGCTATAATAGGTGAATTGGTCGAGAAACCTCCAATAGCCCGTGAATTCCACCGAATTCTTTACAATTTTTTAATTTTTGCAACTTTTGGAGGTATATGTGGGTTGTGTATTTTGCAGCAATTGTATGTATGTGGTCTATATAACATGAAACAAGCATATGTATACGGGCTGTAGTGGTGTAGGGCATGCACATGCTCTAAAAATTGGTTTTTTAAGTAGAGATTCTTAGCAATGATTTGGAAAATTATGAAAGTAAGAGGGCCAATGCCATGTATGCATGAGTTGGGAATTTTAGGGATATAACCAACCTTGGGACATATCAACCTACAAAATTCATAAGTTCATTAATAACATAATTAATTATATGTGCAACGTAAGGTTAATATCTCATGAGTCTTCTACAGGTGTCATTAAATTCTGAAGGTTCTAGCAGGAGGGACAACCAAAATCATGAATTAATTATTAATACATGGAAAAAGGGATCAATAGATTTAAGTTTAAGATTTTTATGTGTAAAAACACAGAGAATACCAAGGAAAATTGCATGGCTATTCCCCAAAAATGTTCTCAAGTTTTTATACAAAGAAAACGCAGAGAATACAAAGGTAAATCGCATGGCTACTTCCCCCAAACATTGGCAAGTTTTTTATACAAGACAACACATAGAATACCAAGTTAAATAGCATGGATATTCCCCCAAACACTGGCAAGTTTGATACCCAAAAATGCATAGAATACCAAGGTAAATTGCATGGAATTTCCCCCATGCGCTGGCAAGTTTTTATACTAAGAAAACGTAGAGAAATACCAAGGCAAATCACATGGCATTTCCTCCAAAATGCTAGCAAGTTTTTATACAAAGAAAATGTGGAGAAATACCAAGGTAAATCACATGGCATTTCCCCCAAACGCTGGCAAGTTTTGATACAAAGAAAACATAGAGAAATACCAAGGTAAGTCGCATGGAATTTCCCCCAAACACTGGCAATTTTTTATACAAAGAAAAAATAGAGAAATACCAAGGTAAATCGCATGGCATTTCCCTCAAACAATGGAAAGTTTTGATACAAATAAAACGTAGAGAAATAGCAAGGTAAATCGCATGGCATTTCCTCAAACACTGGCAATTTTTGATACAAATAAAATGAAGATAAATACCAAGGTAAATCAAATGGAATTTCCCTCAAACACTGGCAAGTTTTTATACAAAGAAAATGCAGAGAAATACCAAGGTAAATCACAGAGGAAATAAATCGCACAGGATACAATTTTTTATAAAATCGTTGAGGAAGCATTCAATAGTCACAAAGGCTTCGCAAGGACATCAATCAATAGACCAATTCGAAATTTTATTAATCCATTTACAATCACAACTTCACGGCAATATTCAACCTTAATATACAATCGGTTTAACAATTACAACTTCAAATTTAAATATTGTAACTGACGAAGATAGGCTTGATGACGATCCTTGGTGGCTAGTGTTCCCTTCCTTCATCCGCTTTCTAACCGTTGAGACTTCACTGATACCTCCCAACCAATGCTAGGGATAATCTTCTTACCCCTTAGCCCCCAGAGCCACAAAGGGGCCTCGCACACACACAACGATAAATCCTCTAGCTCCCAGCTTGCCTCACAAGGTAGAGCCACCTCTCTCTCTCAATCTCGATATCCAAACTCTCACAATTAAAACCAATGAAAATTTCTGCAGCATAACCTTACCCATAACCAGTGTGATCCCTCCATTGCCCATCTCAGCCATTTTTTTTTATAGATTTGTTTCCCATAACTCATCCCCACTTGCATAATTAATTAATTTTTTACTTAAAATAATTTAGAATTATCGCCCCCTTACACTTGTCACCCTTTCCCCAATTTTCACAATTAAATCCAAATTTTATTTTAATAAAAGTCAATTTCCCTCACCCATCATGAAAGTGATTTTAAAATAACTCATGGTTGTCTCTTTATTCCCCTTATTTCCAATTACTGACTGACGCCTTACTAAATCTGAGTCAAGTTAAGATAGGAATCTTCTCCTAGTTAGACTAGTGTTAACTGTACTCTCTATTCCTTTCTATGTGTACCCATTCCTTTAGCTTTATTCCATTCTTACCTTAAATTCCAATTTGGTAATTACTCACACATATGTGTATTTTTTTTTTTTTTTTTAATGTGGCCGAACCTGTTGGCATCGGGATTAACCTGTGGCTTGAGAAACTGCAACTCAGGGGCATCTAAGCCATCAAAATCACCCGGGGATCGCAC
>JASDQU010244218.1:85609-95943 GCA_032191745.1 Picea mariana | reverse complement strand
ATTTCAAGCTATGTTATAAGAATTAAAATATCTTCTTCATGTGAGCAAAGAACCATGGAAAAAATGCCACCTTGAATTGTGTGCTCATGACAATGATTCACAGAGGACAACCACGTCATTACACAATAGTCAGTTGTTTGTTGGCCACCCATGATCTCCAATTCGTTATCTTTGCTTGGTCATTTCTATGTCTTCCATTGGCATCTTCTTCCTCCTTTTCCATGGCACACACAATACACATACAACAGATCAATCCCATCCCAATTTAACATTAATTTGCCTCTCAAAAGTGAATAATGAGTGATGATGTCATGTTGAATTGTGAGAAAACGGGCGAGGGAGGAGGATAATGTTATTTTTGTGTATAGGATACTTCATCAGAATCGAATCTAAATCACAAGTGGTAAAGGAAGGCCTAAGTCATAGAGATCAAAGTAAGTAGGCTTTTGCAAAGTTCGTGAGGGGTTTTCTTGAAATTTTGGCTTTTCTTGTTTACAACTAGAGAATATGACAATCATCATCAACAACAATAAAACGAACCTGTCCTTCATTAATTTATATATCTGCTTATTCTCTATAGACCATGGTTTTATGCACGTGAACAAGTGGTTTCAACCATGGGGAGGTGAAAATTTCCTTCATGTAATTTTTTAAATACATATTTGATGGAAAAAACTCAAAAAACAAAAATATCTAAAATATTTTGTGTATATACATATGAATTAGTGAGTCRTTTTATATTATAATGTTTTCATTTTATTTTTAAAATACTACAAAGATGTACCATGAAAAATGAACATTGTTGTAACCCAAAAATGTTCAATTTATCTCTCTAGCTGAACTATATTAAACATTAAAAGTGGCTTTCCCAAAAAAAACCAACAATGTATTTCAATTTTTTCACTTTTTTATAAGTTTCATATTAAAATTTTAGGTTTATTTTCCCATTGAATATTGATCAAATGGCGGAGTTATCTTCTTTCCTTCCTATTGCAAGGATCAAAGAATGTCACAAAAACATAATACATCTATATCCACTATGTTACTTGTCTATTTAAGAATCAAATTTCTAGTAAACAATTATAATTTGTTTGCTTTTTCCAAATGTAGTGGGGTCGTTATGAGAAAAATTGTAAATTGTTTATAAATCACATATGTAGTGTCAATCATAGCAATTTTCTGTAGAAATATTTGTTCATATTCACCACCAACTCTTTTGTTATTATGCATTTACATTTTGTGGATTATCAACATCTTCTATACTCTCGCTAGGTTTAATACTCAAAATTACCTATCCATATGAAAATAGAAATAATAATAGAGATGTTTCATTATTAAATTGCAATGTAAACAAACATAAATTTAGGGGTTTTTTAGGTTTTTTTTTATGTCCATTGATTGAGCATGCTACCTATATAGATTGATTTAAATATTTAACGATGAGCATTTTTTTCCAAGAAAAAAATCACATTTTATATTAAAGAGAGAATATAGAACACATTCTTCATGTGTCAAAGCATATGATACAACAAGAAGGAATTAATTAGTAACCTTCAAAGTCCAATTTTTTTTGCCACCATCTATATGCCCACMATTTTTCATCATATACTTTGGAAACTACTAATTACTTYCAAATTTTTAGTCATAGTTACATTCTTCTCAAGAAATTATAAAAGGACCAAAAGTATCAAAAAAAAATAGGCTTTAGCCATTGATTTAAAGATTTTTTAAAAYGTTGGATTATCTAAGTACTTGTCCAATCAAATATCAAGTCCAATTTCAATTGAGACTCCATCAAGAACTTCTTCAAATATTAGGAACCCGGGTGCTTTGGGGTGAAATCCCCCTAGTCAAGGTCTAATGGTTAGGAAGAGCAATGACTCCTTAAAACACAAAAACTAACCTATGCTTTCTAATTTCAACTAGGTTTAATGATTGCTAAGGAAAAGAGGAATCGTGTTAAGGTATGCACCTTGTATCCTTTCGTTCATAGTAGATCCCCTTTGTCTGCTTCTTTCTCCTAAGTTGCAGATCTCCTCCCAAAGCTGACCTGAAATGACACTAAAATAAATCTAAAATAGCATATATGCAATCATTATTAACATAAACATGTACTAATTCGTGAAATAAGCTATAAACATTCAAAATTATTCACAAGAACATATACACGTGGATTGGGAAAGGAAAGATCTCTTTTATTGACAACATATAAAGAAGATTACAACCAGAATCTTTGTTGACAGCTCTCTACGAACCTCGCCTGGGTTCCTCCAATAATACTCCAAGCGCATTAATCCCACAATCACTAGCAAATCCTCACAATCGACATGCAAAACTAAGGGGTTTGATGGATTGCATAAAGAGGATGAGAAAATGATCCAAATTTATTTTTGGAACGAAATGAAAGCAAAGATATTACAATGAAATACTCATGAAAATTATCAGAAACTGAGAAATACAACAATACTTGATTTCTATTAATGAAAGAATTGTAAGGAAACTGTAAAAATACAGAGTGCAAGACTCACTAGAATGGTGGTAGATTTATCTCTGAGAAGAGATGTGACGGTTGCACTCATTCGCCAGAAGATGATTACAATGAGGCTCTGAAGGCCTTTTTATGATAAACAGGAATGCCAAAACCCTAGACATCCAAAAACCTAACCCTAGGAGATGAAATGCCAATAGTCATGTGGGCCATGTTTGGGTAAGTTAGTACATTAACTTCCCAAGGTCATAATGTTTGCATACGATCTTCATTTTAGGCGCGTGATAGCCCGTTGGAAAGGTATTTTAGATAACTACGCATTATGCCATCAAACTCTGACTCTGTCTACAATTTGACTATGGCAAGCCAAAAAAACATTTTTTAGGGCCCAAAAACAAACCTGAAAGTACAACAAGATGTGCTGACATGAAAACATACAAAATAAGCCAATTGGATTAGGTGGGAGGCCACCAGTATCCACCTAGAAGATGTGTAGGGATTCACACAGCCCAAAAAGTGTAGAAGCTATACTTACAAAGAAGTACAGAAGAACATGTTACACTAAAAACTGAAAAGAGGAGCCAGTTGGAACACGTGGGTAGCCACCAATATCCACCTGGATCAGAGAATGAGATTGTTGAGGATGGATACTCAGAAATCAATGCATAAGCTCAGAGAGAAAGAAGAAGAAATTTGGGCAGAGTTTCTTTTCTTCTTCAAAAGTTATCCCAAATGACCCCCTAGGGCCCCTTTTATATGGAAATTAGATGGTTATTCAGTTGTGAGAAGGGATACAAGAGGTAAGAATGGTTATGCAACCCAAAATAGCACATAAACCCCACGAGAGAGCACAATTTTTTTAATTTTTGCAAGTTTTGTGAGTAAACACAGGTTGTCAATGATCCAATCAAGTGTGTACACAGTCTGTCTATGTATCGGATCGAGTGTGTACGAAGACTGCTTATAGATCAGGGTGTGTACACCTTGAAAAATGAGATTTTTTGACAAGGAACTCCAACAAAAGTGATTTTCAAGTGTGTATATGGATGGGGCATGATAAAAATTGCATAGTGGTGGAATTTTGGTGAGCACGAAGGGAAACAATATTGCTCAACAATCTTTTCAATTTTAGGGAGTCTGAAAAGAGCTTAAAGAAGACTCCAAGGGGGATCATTTTCGTATGTAATCTAAACGAGGTAGAAAAGGATAAATAATCTCTCGCTAGATGTGATTTTCATAGCTTAAGTGAGCTTGAAAGAAGACAAACCATGTTCTAGGGGAGTCCCTTAGGTACGTGCCAAAAAAGTAACTAAGAAGAAAAATGAAGCTTCAAAACAAAGTCATGGTGGGACTAAACATGGCTTTCGTTCCTATGAAGTACTTCGGCATTGGCACCAAATGGAAAACAAGGCTTTAACTAGGATGCCCATGGAAGGAAGTCTCTACTAGATAAAGTATGACACACTTATCAACAAGGAAGGTTAGTGTCGCAATTCAGTGGGGTTGATCCTAAGGCCAAATGAACCAAGAAATGGATAATGCAATTAGGGAAAAATCTAACCTATATTCCAGTTTCGAGGTCAATACCTATCAGAACATATTGATATGATGAAAAAATGTCTCCAATGTCCTACATATAAGGCCAATAACACTCATCCAGAAGTTAATAAATCCAATATAGATAGAAACTCTGGAAAATAAGAGGTGCTACTGAATAAAAAACTTGAAAACAACAAACCTGGACTATACAATATGGTACAAGGAACCGCACAACCTTACGACTCATGCACGGTACTGGTTTAGGTAGAGCCTGTTACTAGGCTTTGACCAAGAGTCTCTTCATAGTCAACCTGGAAAGTCTCCCAAAAGAGAAGAAAACACAAACCATAGTGTAAGTCTTCCCACGGTATACAATCCATAGTCATGGCTTCAAGGATAGCCTCATCCGAAGGAAAATCAATATCCGAGAAATCATGTGAACGAGGGTCGATAGTGCCAAAGGGCGAAGCAAACTAACCATATTCCATATGACGATGGAGGTTTTGGCCAGGACTAGCGAAGAATCACAAGCATAAGGGATTGAGGATATACATACATCGAGATCATACTCGAAAGGAAACTCAATATCACTCGGACCAAGAGGGGGAAGCAAGTGATCCCATGCCTCCATTGGATAAAAAAAAATGATCAATTGTTGAGACCATGTCTCGACAAGGCAAACATGATTGCACAGGTTCCTGCTCAGAAGCAATTGAACATCGAGGATAAGACACCACATAATTTACTTGTGGTGGTGTAGAATCTACACGAACACTAGGAACATATAAAGGATCATCCTGAAATAACACCAAATTAGGATGGTGATTATCAAATATTAATTGGTCGATAGTGACAATGCTTCCATTGTGAGGGAAATGCATCACCCGAAAGAGCATAGACACCACAACGTTCATAGCATATACATAATCACACCGGAGAAGCATATTGAAATCTAACGCACCTTGCACCACTATAACATCGACAAGGATAGTCTTCCCACCTAACGAGATATGCAACTGAGGAAGAACCCCAAATATTCACTAGGACGTCTATCAAAATCCAACATCTCATGCGAAGCAGACACAATGTCGGGATAACCCAAAGCTTTCCAAGTCGAGGAGGATAAAATACTTGCGGAGTCTCCTTCATCCAAAATACATCGGTAAATGGTTTTTGAATTAACTCCAACCCTTATTTAAAAGGGTGCAAAAGAAGGAAGGTGAGGCTCAACAATGTCATTCAAATCAAAGGAAACCATCCTGGGACTTGGAGGGGGTGTGCTCAAAGTGAGCAGAATGCCCCCTTGTTTTGAAGGCACTGAACTGGAAATGATAAAAACATAGTTGGTAGACACATCACTCCCCATCAAAAGAGTGGGATCAGTCAAACATTGCATTGACATGACCACTTTGGTAGAATCGACACTCTCCAAGAGAAGAGTGGGATCACTCTCTCAACCACTTGCTGAATAGACTACGAGGCAACATGGTATGAAGGTGCGTCACCCCCAAAAAGAGGAGTGGGATCGACTGAAGATTGAATTGGCATGATCGCTTCATTAACCAAAGGTTGAATAGAATGTTGGGAAACCAAAAAAGACTCAGAATCATAAGATCTTGCAGATAAGGACCAAAATATTTGTACCTCTACAATTCCAGGGCACAAATGAGTAAGGTGATATCCCTTGCAAATATTAAAATGGAAATTATGCTTATGTCCTATCCATCTAGGTTTCTCAACAGAATCAATGCCCCCAGTATGACTAGCAATGGTTGGTTTCTTTCCCCCAACATGAATAGCAAAGGTTGTTGAAATATAACTCATATGACTCTCATTGATGAGACGCATGCCCCTAGCATGACTAACAGAGGTCAGAGATTTCTTCTTCCTATTCTTCCTCTTTCTATTTTGTTTAGACTTTCGATTACTAGTATTTAGACTTTCGCCAGAGAAGGAAGAAGGAGGAGGAAAAGACTTTGTTGATGAAGGAACATCAACATGATTCCCATGACATAAGGTGCTTAACTAAGAAGCATCAAGAGCATTTAGGACATTTGGAATGGTACCCAACCAAACCGATAGTCTCGCATTCAACCCAAGAATGTTCAAAGTGGCCATCAAAGGGACACCAAAATTTCAATAGAAAGGAAAATCAAAAGAATACCCTTGCGAAGGGGTTGCTTGGCTGGTATCGTCAGGAACTTTGGCCATGAAGGTCTTATGCACAGGTTCTTCCCTTGCGGGATCACTCAAGTCCATAAAAGTCTCACACATTGACTATAGTAAATCAGTGGTATAAAAATATACTTCTATAAGGAGGTGGCTCCACGTTTCTAAGAGAAAGACTTAAAAGTCCTCATGACCAGCAAAGTGGGCGGTCTACCACCTTAGGTCATAGACCCAAAGCAATGACTGACTAACTCGCTATGGAAAACTAGGCAGCACAGAGCACACCACTAAAAATAAAAGCCTAAAAATATACAAGCCAAACAAACTACCCTTTTGAATGCTCCTGACACAGGGAGATGAAGTCTTGATCGTTCAAAGTATTCACAAAGGCGAACGACTAGCCAAGAGAATCAGTTACCCATACCTCCAATCGACAGTCCCTTCGGGTGTCGTCGAGAGAGTAC
This sequence comes from Picea mariana, assembly GCA_032191745.1. NCBI lineage: Eukaryota > Viridiplantae > Streptophyta > Pinopsida > Pinales > Pinaceae > Picea > Picea mariana. Next base: position 89,283 of record JASDQU010244218.1, on the reverse strand, counting down.
AGAGTCTGCCTCAGGTGTCGTGATACACCCCTCGCAGTCACCTATGTGTCAACCTATATAATGGAAACTATGCCACCAACTTGTAATCAACGACCAGGGGGTACAGTCAGTAGTCGAGCGAGTGTATGGGTAGGGTAACTATGCTCGAAGCTCCTCTTGAGGCATGAAACGTAACAAGGCCAGAATCACTCTTAGATTACCCTGGATGGATCCAAGTGTCTTAGAGGTATGACACAAGTCAGGCCAGTAACGCTACAAGATTCACCCCCAAAACACACTATCCCAAATGCTTTGTTGGGATCGGGAGTGGATATCTCCATCATCGTCCTCCACACAGCCTCGTGTTTGACTCATGTGTTAGAGAAGCTTCTCGGATTGAGTAATTAAAAGGTGGGTTTTTCACACCCTAGCACAAACACCTAAAGTTAAGTTTTGGTTGGCCTTAGAGAGTTTACCTATCCACACCTAATCCAAGGCCCTAGCCTAAGTTATTGGTGAACCCTAGAAAAAGTGTTACTAATATATTTTAGATTAGCACGTTTGTTTTAGGGTATTTTCTTACTCAATAAACAAAAGTCCAACTAATGTTGTTTGAGACTCTTGTAAAAACGAAATTAATTAGAACGCTGGCAAAGAAGATTATAAACTAATTCTACAAATCAAAAAGAGTTTCAAGCAAAATGCAAGAACTATCCTTCAAAAACTTGAAATCTAAAATTTTCTCTTTTCGATGCAAAAATGCACAATGCAACTTTGTTTTCAATGCGAGAAAAGTAAAGGAAGAAAACAAACAAGTATTCTTTTCCTTTTAAATTATTTTCAATTTGAGAAGAAAACAAAAGCCTATACTAAGATATTTTTCTTTTTCAAATATAAAATGTAAACAATGCAATGTAACATGAAAATGTAGCTAAGAAGCTTCTTCTTTTTTTTTTATTGGAAAATGAAAGCAAGGGAAAGGAAGAAAAAACTTAAACTCAACTACAATTATTTTGATTTTTCTTCTTTAGCTTTTGAAATGAAAACTTAAGGAACAAAATAAAACAACTTTTTCTTTTCTTTTCAAGGCACACAAAGATAGAAGGGAAACAAAAAAAAAAGTTGATTAAGGTCCCAGACCATTGTCAGGAGGCAGGGATTCAAAAGAATTCATAGGAGAACCTAAAGCTTGTAAACAAACCTTCAAAATTTGAGAAAAATAGAGAGACAAAGAAGACCATACAAAAGAGATTATCTTGCAATCTTATAGACAAACTGAGACTCAAACCCTGTCAAATAGTAGTCAAAAGAGGTCATTGATACTGAGGAGGACCTAAGAAACCAAGAGTTTCCTAGAAACATGGGAGGTTTTTTCTTTTTTAACTTCAGATGATACATACAAACGTGTTGTGTTCAGAGAGACTGTGTATGTATGTGGGTTGTGTTAAGTATGAACGCATATGTACGCGGTCTAAGAAACCAACAGATCGTGTATAGTTCTGAAAAAATTCAAAAAAGAAAAAATTTAGACTTGAAACCCAGCCCAGGTAACCTAGTAAACACCTAGAAGGTGATCAGAGACTCGGATAGACTTAGGAAGTACAAAAAAAACAAGAAATCAAACTAAAAGAAGATCTCCTAAACAGACCCTAAGGAGACTCCCCAGTGGAGTCACCAATTCTTCTTTGGGGAAAAATCCCCCTAGTCAAGTTCTAATGGCTAGGCAAAGCAATGACTCCTTAAAAGAAAAAAACTAACCTATTCTTTCCAAATTCAACTAGGTTTGATGATTTCTAAGGAAAAGAGGAATCAGGTTAAGGTAGGCACCTTGTATCCTTTCATTCGAAGTAGATACCCTTTGTATGTTGCTTGCTCCTAAGTTGCAGAGATGACCTGAAACAACACACAAATCAATCTACAAGAGCATATATGCAATCATTATTAACATAAACATGTACTAATTCTCATGAAATAAGCTATAAACATTCAAAATTATTCACAAGAACATAGACACATGAATTGGGAAAGGAAAACTCTCTTTTATTGATAACATATAAGGAACATTACAACCAGAACTTTAATTTTGACATTGTTGTACAAACCTCGTCTGCATTCCTCCAATAATACTTCAAGCGCATTAATCCCACAATCACTAGCAAATCATCACAATCAACATGCAAAACTAAAGGGTTTGATGGATTGCATAAAGAGGATGAGAGAATGATATTGCTAATGATGGATACTCAAAATTGGATGCATAAGCTTAGAGAGAAAGAAGGAGAAATGTGGGCAGAGTTTCTTTTCTTCTTCAAAAGTTATCCCAAATGACCCCCCTAGGGCCCTTTTTATATAGAAATTAGATGGTTATTCGGTTGTGAGAATGGATAAAAGAGGTAAGAATGGTTATGCAACCCAAAATAACCTGTAAACCTCGCGGAAGAGCGCAAAATTTTTAATTTTTGCAACTTTTGTGAGTAAACACGAGTTGTCAATGATTAGGTCGAGTGTGTACGCAGGTTGTCTATGTATCAGGTCGAGTGTGTACGCAGATGGCTTATAGATCATGATGCATACACCTTGAAAACTATGATTTTTTGGCAATGAACTCCGACAAAAGTGATTTGCAAGTGTGTAATGGATGGGCCATGATAAAAAATGCATAGTGGTGGCATTTTGGACTATAACACTAGGATCATATAGCAAACCTTGTTTGGATAATGTGTTAGCTGCAACGTTGCATTCTCTGTATATTTGAGTAAAAGTGATCAGTTCAAACTATGATTTAATCTCTTTTAATTGTATGACTAGACACTAAAGAGTAATATCTTGAATCCATTGATCCTCATTCATCGAGTTAGTCACAAGCATCGAATCAACATAAATTTGTAACCTATTAATGATCTAAGGGCGATAAGCTCAACGTAATTATTAAATCCAATGGCCAAACACGCCTTAAAATCATAGTAGTTCCTCTCCTCTATAAATAAAAGTCCCTTGTAGACTGCATTATGATCATTTCCTTGATATGCCCCATTAAATAAACCCTAGGGTATTGACTTATCAACTTGAAAGACTCCCAATCATTAAGCTATTTGACTTTTAGAATCCTTTTTTAGAACTTGAAATATAGTAGCAACCTTAGCAGAAACCTAAAATAAAGGTGTGATTCTATTTTTTTAATAATGCATTATGAGCTATCCATATGCCCCAAAGTAGAAGTATTAGAATAGCCTTGAGCTCCTTGAGCTCCTTGAACTCTTGCCTCTCGTACTAGGTCTATAAACAATGTTCAATATTGTTCCTAGATCAAACATTTTGAAGACTATAAGTCTTTTCAATATCCATCCATATCTGACAAATAAAAGGACATAATATGACCAAATGTAGGATGGTTTCTTCACAATTTTTACATAAAATATAATAATTAGGCCCCTATACATGTCTCTTTTGAAGTAGTTCCCAAGTCAATACTCTAGCACTCAAATCTAGCCACATGTGTGTGATACTTTTTTGGGAGATCTTATATTTAGAGTTTATTCCACCACCACTTTGATTCATGCCTTTCCTCAAAACAAAAAGTAATATAACCCAACCTAGCTATATCATTCTCGCCAACCATATTCATTGACCAACCCAAATAGTCCACTTCCTCCTTAATAGGAATATGTCCCTTTTTCCTCCAAATATGAATTCCA
>JASDQU010244218.1:58503-70806 GCA_032191745.1 Picea mariana | reverse complement strand
CCCCCAAATTTTTTTTATAAACATATATACAAAAACCCCAAATTGAAAAACTTAAAATAAATTAACAAAAATAAATTGAAAAACCTTAAAACTATAACACAAAATTAAAATTTGTATCAAAAACCTTAAAAAATAAAATTTACACAAAAAACAATTCATAAATATTTAAAAAAACATAAACATATTTTATAATATAACATTGTTATATTATAACAATGCTATAATATAACAATGTTATGTTATAACATTGTTATATTATAATAATGTTATAATATAACATTGCTTTAAAAAGTGAAAAAAACTCCCAAAAATTAAAAACATATACACAAAAACCTCAATTTAAAAAAATTAAAATAAAAAGTTTAATACAAAATTAACAAAAATAAATTGAAAAACCTTAAAACTACAATGAAAAATTAAAATTTATATAAAAACCTTAAAAAATAAAATTTACACACCAAAAAATTCATAAATATCTAAAAAAACATAAACATATTTTATAATATAACATTGTTATAATATATTATAACATTGTTATAATATAACATTATATTATTATATTGTGATAATATCTATGGGACCTGGGCTATCCCTACAGGGGGCTATAATATCTATGGGACCTTGGCCAGGCCTATAGCAGGCTAGGTATACATACCCTAACCCCCACTAAATTTGAACTTGTGACCTCTTAAGAGGAAACACTTGCTCTTAACCATTAGGCCCACACAAGTTGTTCTTAACATTGTTATATTGTTATATTACAACAATGTTATAATATAATATAACAATGTTATAATATAATATAATATAACAATGTTATGTTATAACATTTTTATAATATAACAATGTTATGTTATAACATTTTTATAATATAACAATGTTATATTATAACATTGTTAAATTATTAACATATTATATAGCTACATATTTATTTTCAAACAAAACATTTAAATAAGTTTGTAGCTTAGGTAATATTAGTGTTTTTGTTAATTTTTTTTTATTTTAGATGTTTTTTTCAAATTATTTTATTGAATCTTAATTATTTTTAAGTTTTTTGTTCTGATTTTATTTTACTTTTTTTAAGTTTGAAGAGATTTTTTGTTGTTCTTTTTAACAAAAGAACATACTTTTGTTTTTGGAATTATTGTTTTCGAGGGAAATTTTAAGTTTTTTTCATTTCTTTCTAGTTTTTCACCATTTTGTTAGCTCATAAAATTTCTTAGCTCATATGTTTTGAATATGGTCAATAAAACAATACTTTTAAGAAATTATTTATGTTTCATTCAATGTAACTTGTATTTACTTTTTTATTATTAAAAGTAAAAAATTATTAAAGAGTGACGTTGAATTTTTAAAGTATATTGTGATATTTTCATGGCATTATGTATTACCTTGTGTTGTGTGTGATAATAACATTTAAAAAGTAAGTATTTAAGGGTTTCTTTTATGATTTTGTTTACAATAATGATGAGTTCTTTTACCACATTATAAAAATGTGTCATTTTCATACCCCAATTTTAGAATGGGTGCTACCGGTAGAAATACTTTTCAATTTTTTGGTTCATTTTGAGGCTTTGGTTTTAATGGTACCAAGTGATAAAAATACAATTTCAAATAATCTCAAAATTTAATGTTTTGAAAAGAAAAAAAAATCAAAAACATCTTATTTGTTTTTAGGTGTTGATTTTAAGGTTTTTCTGAGCTACTATCTAAGTTTTGAAGCCCATGTTTGAAAAATGTGTTAATTTTTATCCCATTTTAAAATATGGTGCTACTAGTAGCACCACTTTTTGATTTGGGGGTTGATTTTGATGTTTTTTATGAAAAAATATGGGTTTTTTGGGCCAGAATTCTTGTTTTGAAGTCACAGTTCTCATTAAGTTGGTAACTATGTTTTTTACAAAAGCACATGCAAAAAAATAGAATAAACAGATTGAAACATAACGTTGGGGATGAATCACATGAAGTCTTCAACCTTAATTGTCTATTTTTTCTTGAGGATGACGATCAAATAAATCTGGTTGTAAGAAACTCTTAAATTCCCTAATATGTCGACCCAAAAAATGAGCTCCCTATCTTTCTTTATAGGCCCCTGATTTGTAAGAAAATTATTCATTTAATCCAATGCATCTTCTTCAAAAATGGATAGTGATTCTTAGAATATTTATACAACTCTGGGTTTTCTAATTGATTTGCAACTAATTCCTGGTAAAAATTACTTTTTACCCCCAAAGTTTACCCATGGATGTTGTTGTGGGGTGTGTTCCCTTTGTCCAATTGAGCTTTTGTTTGGATTATTTTGGATGAATCAATTGGACACTTGAATACAACACTAGACACACTTGAAATTTGCACAGTTAGGAGTCTTGGATAGTTGAAATAACATCCAAATGTTTCCTCTCAACAACCACTACTCGTCAATGAAAATTACCATTGGACAACTCTTCGATTCCTTCATCTTGAGCTTCTGTAGAGGGCTATCCAATTGATACAACGACAACTTAGGTTGAATTCCCAAATGTCTTGTGGCTCTTAGATTTTAGCTAATGATACCATAGAAATACATTCTCTCATTTTTGAAATGTATAACAAGCTCTCTCGACGTCTGTAGCTAATATGATTGGTTATCTTCTCCTAAAGGGAGAGAATAAGTAGGTGGGTTTTTTCTCTTTGTCCAATTGATATTTTGTTTGGATTATTATAGATGAATCAATTGGAAACTTGACTTCAGTGCTGGACACACTCGAAATTTTCACATTCGAGAGTCTTGGATGGTTGAAATAAAATCCAAATGTTTCCTCTCAACAACCACTACTCATTGATGCAAAGTACCATTGGCCAACTCTTCGATTCCTTTGTCTCAAGTTTTTGTAGAGGGATAGCCACTTGAAAAAATGAACCCTTAGGGTGAGATCCCAAATGTCCTTTATCTCTTATATGTTAGCTAATGATACCAAAAAAGGAAATTCTATCCTTTTTGAAATGTAGAACACACTCACCTGACGTTTGTAGCTAAGATGGTTGGTTACCTTCTCCTGAAGGGAGAGAATGAGTAGGTGGGTCATCTTTAGTGACACCTCCCATATGAATAACTCACATTCAAAATGAAAACTAATCTCATATTATCTTTTTTTGATCCTTTAGTTTTCTCTTATAGGGGTTTGACATGTGCTTGTGGAGACAACTAATGGGGTGAAAAGATCCATCACACCCGATCTGATCTGTGGAGATTCAAGCTTTGTTTGGGTTTTCATGTATGGATAATGATTATTTTACTTTTTCATCTATAGGAAACAATATGATTATTGGAGAAACAATGTATATCTAATTCCAAATGTCCTATTATGCATTGTATCTTCTCTAGCTGATTTGGTGGAGAATTGGTGTATCGATCACCCACTTGAAATATTCCTCCTCACACCTTTGTATTAACACATGTCTCTTTCTCAATGGATAAATTATTTTGAAAGAATGTGTTGGGGGAAAAAAATTAGTCACTTCATGTTGACATATCACAGTTCCAGGGACACATGGCAGTTTCCCACTAGTCCATGTCATCACTGATGTGGCTCTAAGGTCAATCTGCATGCAACTGAGTTTGATAGGGTGGTTTTAATACCTAATGTGCTCCTCTTGTGTAGGTGTAATTCTCATACTGCCTCTAGCGAGTGACTTGTTCATAAGAGAGGATGTTCCTAATTCTCTTGAGCATCCCAAGTGAACTACATAATCGAATCCAAGTGTTTTTGAATGGGAGAATGGATGTGTGTTGAGTGGGAGGATGTGGCTCGGAAAAACTGGAACACCATTTTCACGACCATAGGGGAGTGGTTTTACCTTATGTATTCTTTCAATGAAACATTGTTTGCTTCTCAACATGTGGGTATCTAAACCACTATCACAACCCATATGTGTATTAACCCCGTGCAATTTTTCCATGGGACATCGACTTTCCACCCTAGATTAGGTTTCCTTGCAACCATTGGATGATATATCCTCACACCTTTACTAGTTCTCATATAGTAAGCCTTGGTCGCATGATATAAATCTCATTTGAAATGGGATTAAGTCTATTTCAATAACAATTATCTGATTTTTAAGCTCTAGATAAGCACCAAGGCAGTAGAAACTTATCGTTGGGCCCTTAGGGATTGATTTTTTTTCTAATTTATTTAGATTGCTTAATCATATTCTATCCCTTTTGATTTAGAGGGTTTTGTAAGATTTCCCTCAGCCTCCATCTTGTCAAATACATCCTTATAACCTCGATCAACATGTGTAGTAATGGCCAGATAAAATATGGTACTAATTTCCATGAGTTACGTTTATGAGTTCTGACTTATGTATGGCTAAATCCATTTATAACTAGCTAATTCCATTTATGACTAGTTAAATTATACTAAGAACGATTTTAATTCAGTTTTTAATTGAACATGCACATGGAAACCATGAACTAGTGTGCATTACTCCTCCTCTGTAGAGTTATAAATATTTTACTCATGATCAAGGATTAATACAATGTGATTCAATTTGGTTTCTTTCTCTATTATGTGTCACAGTATGATTCTTTTTTTTTCAATGAACTAGTGTATTATTTCCTATTCACGATTTGATCTTGGATTTGATTTAATCTTACAAAACCACACAAACAATATAGTTTGTAGCTATAAGATACAACAAGAAATGTCTACTATAGTCTGGGGGACTAAGCAAGGGGGGAAAAAACAAGAGACTTTTTGAGTGCATTGAAAGATCGTTGAAAATACTCTTCCCACTTAAAAGGGACCCCCTTTTTCAAAAATCACATGAATCCCTTGGTGATGTCAAAACAGTTAGTGATAAACCAACGAAGCTAATTGGCCATTCCTTGAAAACTTTGAAGTCGGAAAATATTTTTCAAGGGAGGTAAGTGAATTATAGCCTCAACCTTCAACAAATCGACCATGATCCCTTTTTGGAAATAAAAAATCACAAAATACTCCCAAAGACAATGTAGAAGATGCACTTATTAGGATTCAATTGAGTACAGTAATATCAACATCTCTCAAACACAAGTCAAAGGTGAGCCCAATGATCTTCTTTTTTTTAGAACGAGCAATGAGGTCACAAGATAAGCTTAAACTATTTGTTTGAGATTATGAAAGGTGAAAGACATAGCTCGTTGAAACTTAGCCCCAACTTTTTTAAGGCCAAAAGGAATATTTCAATATGAAAGTATACCTCAAAGACATATAAATTCCATTTTTTATTGATCCTCAGGTCATACATGGATCTATTTATAGCCAGACAATCCATCCAGATATTTTATCAATGAATGGTGTGTGAAAGTTGTCCTAGGTACAATCTTTATTCATATCCCATAAATCCATGGAAACATGAATGGTTCCTTTCTTTTTATCAACTGGAATGGGATTTGACACCAATTTCGTAAGGGAAACCAAATAGATGAAACTATATTTGACTTGTTTCTCTGCCTCTACTTTAATCACTTACACCTTTCTACAGTTAATGGGTCACAACTTCTATTTAAAAGGTTTCGCATTTCCATACATTATTATCTCATGTTTGATGATCCAATGGTCATATGTTATTTCTTTGTATGACCTGGAAATACATCATGGAATTCCTTAAATAGGGTAGTATAAGTGTGGATCTCCTCTAGAGAGCAGTTTGCTCTGTTAAACATGGTCTCCATGAGGCCAAGTATTCGAGATATCTTGATCAGAATTACTTCTAATATATTTTTCATTTTTACCTTAGCATATACACCATGTGTAGTTCAGTGGTTCATGGGACGATGATCACCTCCACACAAAGTCGATCATAAATCTTAGGAGAGCCAATGGATTTCCAGCAAGGAAAAGACATAAAGCATGTCAAGGAGCCTTCATCAGCAATATTCCTTCCTATAAAATTCTTGGAATAAATGCCATTAATCCAAAAGGAAATGTGATAGGGAAGGTGAGGCTTGACATCCGTGGTATCAAATTTTATCATCCGTATGGTTGAAGAATCAACAACTCCTATAACGGACAACAATGTGCTTCATTGTGAAGGATAACTCTGGAGCACATCAAGGGTTGACATCACACAAGGCATCTAAGACAAATGCTCAACAATTAAATTTTTGGGAGCAATTATATCATTGGGGTTGTGAAAATGACATTTATACACACCTTTCAATATGTGTGATATTGCCTCTCCCCCCCACTCTATATTCTCTATATGCAGAAAATTATAGGGATCACAAGTTTATTTTCCTTTTGATGTGTATTTAGGGTTAGATAATCCCAGTCCCTGGTCAACACATAGATGTATGATCCCACCATATGGATTAATGATGTGGTACGTTCTATAAAGTATGCGCCTTGGCTTTCCCCTTGCACATTTTGTGGACCTTCTGAAGAGCTTGATTAGATATTTTTTCCCTGAGGGAACATGTTAGTCAACACAATAGGTTGTTGTTGTGTCAACAAATGGGGGGTTTCCTCCATTTTGCGGAACTTATTAATAATGTGATCTTGTTTACAAATTTTATAGGGAAACATCACCTTCCTCTTTTATCTCTTATCTCCTCCATCATTAGAATCAATTTTATTAGTGATTTTATTATTATTACCACCTCTTTTTTTATGTTTACCCTTCTTACTCCCTCCAATATGTCAGGTACCCTTCATATTCATTGATTTCATAGAGTGCAAATCCAACTATTTGATACTGGGAATGGTTGAAGTCATATCTTAACTGACCGTACATTCATGGCGATTCATATGTTTTATCTAGATCATAACCATATCTACGATATTGTTATTGATATAACCAACAATGTTGTCAGCATGTGGTCGAGACTTGGGTTTCTTAGGGTCAGTACATGATCGAGGTTCATTTCACAAAATTTTATATAGGATCTCATACTAAAAATATATCAAATCCAACTATTTGGCCCTAAATATGGATTCCTCCAAAGAGGTTACCCGTGAAATATAGCCATATTTCAACATATAAGGAAATAAGGATTTCATAAACCATTATAAGAGGAGATAGAGAGGAATATTTTCCTTTATCATATTATTTCACCTCTGCCACTCGTTATGATTTGACATTTGAGTACCTTTTTCTTTTCATAGCCTCAACAAAAAATAATTTCCAACATTGTACCAAACTACATGCTGAAAATGGTTAAGAAAGACTAGCGAGACCATGAAAGGTATGAAAAATTGACCCCTATAAATCGATGTAACTATTTGCATAAATTCCCATAAGAGTGTGTTGAAAGAGTCGTAATCAAATGGACTCATCATTCAAAAAATTCAACGAGCACCATAGGTTAAATGTTGTGATGTGATCACTTGGATCCTTGCCATATTTTCCTTTAAACATAATAATTTTCGAGGGTAATTTGGTGGGGACATGGTGTAAATTTAGATCATGACACATTGGGTAATTCATTAGTTTAAATAAATATGGAAATTTCAATTTTTCCATACATCAAAGGCTTGGTTGCAACATTGAATTCCAATTATTAGGGTTGGGGACCCCAGGTTTGTTGGAAAATGGAAAAGAAAATCATTGGTTATAAATGGCACCATGTTTCTAGTAAGGGATCATTGACTCATCAAGGTTCTGATAAATACCACGAGGTCCTTAACCAAAATGAAGAAAACTTCCACCTGTCAGGTTTCAAAATAATCGGAAAGGGTTTCCACCTGTTGATGTCCCTTGCAAGGGAAAATCCCCTTGCACTATATTCCATTGAGTTTGGAAAGGGTTTCCCTTAGAAGGAATATTGGATGAAGTTGAAGGGTTGCTTCCAAAAACACCAAACAATGTGATGGGGTTCAAAATTGAAGGCATTCCAGAGGATTGAAATACTCTACTCATCATACTTCTTCACCCCATAAAAGGATTTGGACCAGAATATAGAGAAGACCCACTTTCGAGCAAGGAGATAAATGGAGGGATATGCCCCCCAACCCAAGGAAAAACTTGCAAGGGAGTTGAAGAAGTCCCTCTCCAAGAACTAGGGTTTTCGACGATATGATAGGAACTATATCGAAGGTACTACATTCTTGTCGATGGAACCCCAAACAAAAATGCATTAGAAACAAACCATGACAAAAAAATCACACTTAAAGAATGAGTAGAGATAATAATCAGAGACATGGAACTATTGACCAATGCACTCATCGTGTCTTTAGTTACATTTTTCATTTTGGAATACATGTGAGGGGTGTAATTCATCCCCCAACAATAGCCAAAGTGGGGGTTGTAGGGACCCCCAACCCTGACACATTTGAGGTGCCTTCCATGACAGACCTCTAACTAGGATGGTTTTCAGTGTTTCCCAAATTAAAAGTTGAAAGATGCACTAAAAATGGATCATTCAGTAAAGTTAATGGACGTTTCCAAGTTCTAATGAATCCTTTTCCTTCTAGATATAAAATTTGTGTAAACTATAGTGCAGAAGTGTTAGAATCAACAATCTCGGGATATATAATATCAATTGAATTGGTTGGCTCATAGGCATCATATCATTATAGTTGGATCCTCTAAGGAGGTGGTGGATACTCCACTCTTATCGAATGAATGCCTTCAACCATTTGAGATTGGTCAATTAGTTGGTCAACCAATTTAAATCAAATATTCAAGTTAGCCACCAATTAACTTCCTAAGTCTTACTACATGCACAAATGACACCACTAACAAACTTTCTAGGTAAAAAACATGCACAAATGACTTATTCAATACCTTGGCTAAGGTGGATTAGTTTCTAATATCGAATCAACAAAGTAGTTAGGAAAATACCCTTTTGAAAATGGCATGCATTGATTAAGTTTTGCAACCAAAGAATGAAGGAGTGAGAATAAGTTTCCTTGACATCCACATAATGACCTTACCTGGTGAACCAAACACACACTTTGTGGGGCACCCTATACATGTACTAATAGTGTGATACAATTTATTCCTTAGTTACAATGGGAAACACCCTGTAGTCCCCTCTATGGTACCTAGGAAAGGCTACTAAATATACTAACTAGCAGTCGGTGTCCAAGGGGTACACTCGATTGTCAGTAAAACATTTATTGGTAGTGTAGCAACACCTGAATATTCGAAAGTGGTACCTCACCAAGACATATAGGCACTATTGAAACCACCATATATGATCAATATATTATTCTTGGTCAAGTCTCGGAGGGGTAATCACCTCAACTCTTCCCCACATGACCACATGTTTAACAGTTCTCTTAGAGCAAGCTCTTGGCTATACCTATACATAAATTAAGTTTTTGGCTCTCGCTAATTCAGACTCTTATGTTCATTCAATGGACTTGGATATTTAACTCTCTGATCCTAATACATGGCCCTAACCTGGACTAATTGGTGAACCCAACAAATAAAAAGTCTAGTCAATTTTTAGATTACGTGTTAATTTTTATGGTTGTTTTTACTCAAAGGTTGATGGTTGTGCAACTAGTGATGTGTTTGAGACTTTTCATAAATTGACACACTTAAGAACATTGTTGTTTATCAATAAAAAAATTTTATTCTTCCATCGAAAAAGTTTTCTACTAGGACACTTCTACATGTAAGCTCTTTAACTTTGAAACACAATGCAATTTCGTTTCAATGAAAATGGGTAATTCAAGATTTTACTTTAGATGAAATGAAAAATTTGATGTAATATTTCTTTAAGAGCAATGCAACTTCTCAAAACAAGAAAAAATGAATATTCTTCTTTTCCCAAATGAAATTATGACCAATACTAACAAAAACTCAAAATATTTCAAGAATGCAAGTAAAAATTTTAAAAGCAATGCACCAAAGAAAATAAAGAATGCTAGGAAATGAACTTTCTTTTCAACGATAAAAAGGGGAAAGAATGGAAAAAAGAAAAAAAAATATCTTTGTGTTTTCTTGTTTTTGAAGCAAAACAAAAATGAAAAAATACTACAATTTTCCCTTTCAATGAAAAACAATTTAGAGTAAGATAGAGAGACATAAAGAAGTAAACCATAACCTTTCAAACTATAAGGAGGGCTACCAGAGCAACCTAATATAATGAGTCAATAAAATAGCTTTCACACTACCCAAATAGGCTTGAAGAAATTAGTAATGAAAACTATTTGTTTTTTCATTTTTCCTTATGAGAGGAACTAATTTCAATAATTTATCAAACTAATAGTAGGCTACAAGGACTTAGAGGATTTCAAAAGATCCCAAAAACCAAAAAAATACCCAAGAAAGGCTGAGGAAAATTGAAAAACTCTCATTTAGGAGATGTACACAACTTCCGACAGATCAACAAGCATATGTACATACCTGTCTCAATAGTATGGCACATATGTATGTACTTGTCCACACCATATGCCACATATACCACCCCATATCTTCCAAAAGGATTGGAGAAAAAGTCCAAAAGGATTGAAAAGGTATAATAAAGAACTTGAAGCACTAAACTACTCAGTAAAGACAAAAACAATCCAAATAAATAGAAAAACAAATGAAAACACCTATAACTAACACAAAAAATGAAGCAATCCCTCGTATGTTCATTAGTTTTGTTACAGAGAAATTATCTTATGGATATGGGTTGAATCCACAACAGAGAGAGGACCTTCAAAGAGTGAAGTCAATCCCAAAATTGGAATGAACAAATCTTGTAAATAACATAACTAACTAGTTATCAGTAAGGAAGACATAAGCATATCAGGTTCCCAACGTTCGATGATGATTCCATGGTTGAAACCTTTCACGTCAAAGATCATTTCCAACAGTCCCTTTGGTGACCTAAAAATAATTATATTGAAAACTAAAAAGGAGTAGTTACATGATAAATAACTTTCAAAAAAATGATTGCAAGTAAACAATTAGATCAATTAGTGTTTTAAGAATTTGAATTTTTAAACATAAACATCATGCATTAAACACAATTAATCGATGGGAAAGAGGTCTATTTATTAATGAAAAGTAAGACAAAGGTAGTTACTACATGTATCTACTACAACTCTTCTCTAGAATCAAACTTCATGTCGCTCCACCAAGGCCACTGACCATAGATAGTACCTTTGACTCCAATTCCCCTGCAAGTCCAATGAATATGAATGGATTCTTCTAGACAAGATATGAAGAGAAAGGAAGGGTCGAAATAGGGGTTTCTAGGTATAAGGGAATAAATCAATACAAAGTTAATAGGGGCTTGCACACGGGGCAATAAAATGTTATCATTATGATGTTTCAAGTATGATTGTTCTCTTCTCTAGCCATAGGCTCATTTTATTCCCTCTCCAACTCATTGGAGTGGTTACAAAGAGTTGTATATAGGAAATAGGGGGTCGTGAATTGGGGAAACACATAAATGTTACCTAAAATAATGCAAAGTATTATGTTTTTGATGAAACTTAATGTGTATGTTCCCCGAAAAGAAGAAACTTGCATATGTATGTGTCATGACTAATTGTTAGGGCGTGTGTATGTAAAAAAAGTATGTTTTATATGAATCTATAGGAGGAAAACGGGATTAAGTTATGCAAGTGGGAAAGGGAAAGGCCAAAAAAGTCATCAATGCATATGTGGTGGAAATTGATGCTATAACATGAAGGACACCTCCAACCCAAGGTATTCAATACAACCATATCTATTGTACGAATCTACATCATGGAGATAAATGAGATGATGTTGATCATGTAAAGCATCTAGTTACCAGTGATTGATGTATATTGTTAAAAATGCAAGGGGATACAACAATAATTAAAATGGGCCACAAAGTTCTAAGCATAATATAACAAGTGTGAATATAAGATATGATGTCGATCACTAGTATAATTGACCAATATGGGGTCAATGGTGGAGACCCACTGTTAATCATGAGGAATCCTACCACTGATGTGTGCAAGTTCCAAGGTACAATGTAGATTCTATATCAATTTATAGATAATGACATTGTTTCAATGGGAATATATATGTTTAAGGATTAACTTAATTATCCTCCCGTCAATCAACATGAAAAAATAACTGAGATAATTTTTGAGTGAATGAAATCACCAAGTTACAATTGACACAAGGATAACCAACATTAAAGGTGAGCACGATTGAAGAATGGTTGAATTGGGCTCAACTTCCCTTGAACATATACAATGACATAATAACAACTTGGGAAACATTGAATCAAAAGGACCAATGGCATAATGAAACATGGTATGAGGCATGTTTAAAGAACTCTCGATAATTACTATAACATAACCAATCAAAGGAGTAAATAACCCATAATCATGGTACAACTCCTAAGGAAACCTAAATGAAAAT
>JASDQU010244218.1:21927-52560 GCA_032191745.1 Picea mariana | reverse complement strand
GCTCTCGAAACGCTCCCGCTCCCGGAGATTTTTGAAAATCTGCGCTTCCCGCTCCCGCTCTCGCTCCCGCTCTCGCTCCCCGCTCCAAACAACCTTGTGTCCATTAACAACCCTTCAATGGATGGTCGAACCGTTAAGCTAACTTGAAACTTACTATATATATAATATCTATGTTATTAAATATTAAATCAATACTTTAGCATAGTGATAAAATAAATTTGCAAGAAAGCTAGTGAGTAATTTGTTGGTCTGCTCTCGAGTCTACACACATCCTAATTCCACATTCATAACTGAGGATGCCGCTCTTCAGTTGGGATAAGGATATGAAATTTGAATAGTAGGCAACTCTAGCCACTTGAAATTGCAATCTCTAAAACTCAAGGAATTCAAGGAATCTCTCTAAGGGAGTTACACTCAAGTACTAGTACGATATTGTTTTAGCTTGTGGAGGTACACCATAGTAGCAAAACGTAACAACAGAGGCTCAACGTGTCAAGAAGCACTTGGCATCCCAATATTAGATTCACTCCAAGAAGTTGCCACAATTGCTACTAGCTTATGGCAGTTTACCACACACTGATGGAGTCTAAGGTAGGAAGTCTCTTCCACTAGTAGTTGGCATATGTTCTAATTTGTGAAGTGATACCAATACTTTTTCAAGTATTAGTGAACCTCAAGGCTCAAGCTAGCAAGTCTCTCTGGAGAACGTTAGTGGTAGAAATATAAGGCTATTAGAGTCGGACCATGACAAGTAAATCAAACTTCCAGATGGCATCTAACATACTTCCATTCTTTGAATCTTTCAAAACATGGAAAAATTCTCTCTTGCCAAGAGTTGTAGAAGAGAAGCAAAATCTTATGGAATCCCCTACCAAAACAAGAGGTGAATACGAAGAGAACTAGTTCAACTAACCATTATATACCAAACCAAAAGTTCCTATTAACGAAAAGATGGTGGTTACTTGCCCACTCAGCTTAGAAGGCTAATTCGTCCTATAGGTATCAAGGGTTTTGATGTTATATGAACTTTAGGAAAATGTTTTAAACTCCCATGTTATCGATTTGTTTTTCCTCATAAGGTACAACTAGTTACATTATACACCATGGTTTTCTCTATGTTCATATTTCAACTTGCATAGTCCAAGAGTGAATTGGTGACTTGTGTTTATTTAGTGAGTTTTACAATTTACACCATGTCATATGTTTATGACTTTTGGCCTAAATCAAAGTTAAAAGAAAGCACCATAGAGATTGGTAACAACATATATGGGTACACCCACACCTAACAGAGCATCTAGACAAAAGTTCCCATTTCACACAAGTGAAATTGTGCATTTATAATATTCATAAGCTCACTTATCCTTTATGCACAATAATTTAACATGTACCATATATGTACAAGGGCACTGGCCAAGCTGAACCACAAAGAATAATGAGAGGCTTAAATTGTAGGTAAGATCAACATTTATGTATTTAGAAGAAATATAAATGGGGAGAATGAGGAAAATGTAGTGATTAACATGTAATAAGACAATTTAAAATTTCTCCAATGAAATCTAGTCCCCATTGCTTTAAAAGGGACAATGAGGGCATGGTGACAATGAAAGAGCTATGGAAATATCCATGTGTTCTACCCTCTGCATCACTAATCAATGACTTGATGATATGTAAGACGGGGAAGAAAAAAAAAGATTTCTCTAGCAAGTGGAGCCCTACCTAACCATTAGACCACTCCTTAGTGATGTACATGGGAAATCTCTTATGAAAAAACTCTTCAATAATAACTTTATCATGGATCTTACTAAGGACTTAAGAAGAACTTGGAGATTAGAACCTGGTTCCACTTTGATCTATCTCTTGTATCAAGGAAACATGTCAGCACCTACACCACTTAAATGTTATGTTCATTTGTCCAATGAGCATAATGAACCACCATTCACTTGCTTTGTGTAACACCATAGGCGTGCTCATGGTTTTCAGTGTAAGACCTTTCTTCCTTTGTAAATACCTCATGATCTCTATGTAAATGTGTTGAACCTGCACAAAACAGATCTAGCTAGAAAATACTACACACATTTGCAGAGAGAAATTGAGAAATAAGAAGAGAGAGAATGGAAGAATTCTCATTAACTGTTATGAATAATGAATAATTTACACATGATATACTCTGTATAACTCAATGAATGCGCATTGGAGGAGAACTAATGCGCCATAGTGGTGGTCTAGAGTGATCTCGACACACACTAGCAGTTACAAGAGTGCACTGCCACCTAGTCTAGTCTCTCATGCAATTACATGAGTGAGCTTCCACCTAGCTGAGTTAACTAGTAACTAGTCTTCAGTTAACTGACTGAACAGAGAGTAGTGAGGAGTAGATCAAGGAATCAAGGGTAATGTGCCAGTCTGGTGATGATCCCAAGGCAAGTGCGCATTAGCATAGTGATGATCTCAATGTTGCATGGTGACAAAACCAATGCAGCATCTAAACTCAATTCAACTAGTCAAACTGAAGTGTCAACTGAAAGAGAATATTCTCCAAGTGGAATATTCTTCCCTAAAATATAGGAGACTAGATAATGACTAATTATGACTAATAAACAAGGAAAAACCTTAGGAAAAAGAAATCCTAGGTGTGTGTGAAGTAATTCCAACACCCCTCCTGAACATCACTATGGTGAAAATAAAGAATGGGCGCGACAACGAGGCCATGTTAGGTACCCAAATACAAAAGATACACTGAAATAAAGTGAGGAAAGAGGGAAAACCTCATGGGAAAACCTCATGGGAAAACCCCCCCTTCAAGGTACAATGTATGTAAAAAGAAGAACTACAATTGCTAGGCAATTGTGTCCTTCACTCCAAGATGACTTCGCAGAGAAT
This sequence comes from Picea mariana, assembly GCA_032191745.1. NCBI lineage: Eukaryota > Viridiplantae > Streptophyta > Pinopsida > Pinales > Pinaceae > Picea > Picea mariana. The sequence continues at coordinate 49,680 of JASDQU010244218.1, read as the reverse complement.
GGAACTTCTGCTCAGTGAAGGTCTTGGTGAAGATGTCTGTTGTCTGTTCTGTTGAAGAACATAATTGTAGGTCGATGATCCCCTCGTGTACTAAGTCCTGGATGTAGTGCATGTGGATCTCGATGTGCTTCGTCCACTGCCTCTGAACTGGATCNCCTCTGAAATGGATCTCTGTAGAACTTCACAGTGCTCTTGTTGTCACACCAGATGATGATCGACCGATGAAACTGAATGCCCAACTCAGTGAGAAAATGTTGTAGCCACATAACCTGAATGGTTATGTTACCTACCCCTCTGTATGTTGCCTCGGTTGAAGATAAAGCAATGGTAGCTTGCTTCTTTCTCGACCAACAGGTAGGCCTGGAACCAAGACTGAGTGAGTAACAATATGTGGACTTGCAATCAATGTTATCGCTAGCCCAGTCAGAATTAGTAAACCTGATGAGATAAAATGTAGAGTCTGTTGCATAATGAATCCCAAAGGTGATGGTTCCATGTACGTATCGAAGGATACACTTTGAATCTTTCCAATGTAGCTCATGCGGCTTCTGCATGAACTTGGAAACTGTGCCAACTACATATGAGAGGTCTAGTATGGAGTGTGTAAGATACAACAAGATCCCCACTAGCTATATGTACAATGTATTTTCAACCAGTGGAGTCTCCCCTCCATTCTCAAGTTTCACTCCTGATAGCAAAGAAGTCGGAGCAGACTTGCAGTCTGTCATGTGAAATCTCTAAAGGATATCTCGTGCATACTTGGCCTGAGACATTTTGATGCCTAATGCATCTTGATTGATATTGAGTCCAAGGAAGAAGTGTAGAAGACCCATGTACGTCATCAAAATCTTGTCATCTAAAATCCTGTTGATTGCAACAATCGTTGAAGTCGAGAAACCGGTGATCAACCAATAATCAACGTACATAACTAAAAGTAGAATTGAATCAGTCATCCTGAGCATGTATACATTCGGGTCTTATTTACAATGTACAAAGTTATGTGACAATAGGTACAAGTCCATCTTGGCATACCATGCCCTCGGAGCCTGCTTGAGGCCATAAAGTGACTTCTTCAATCTATAGACCAAAGATGAGTCATGCATAAATCCCTGGGGTTTCTCCATGTAGATCTCCTCAGAGAGATCACCCTGAAGAAATGCATTCTTCACGTCGACCTTTCCATTTATGGGGGGCAGATACTCTGCACATTTACAGATAGATTACAATTAGTGCAGTAAATGAGAAAAATTCGCATTTTTTATATACACAGTGTTGTTCTATCTTTTCTATTTCTATTGTTTCAAAACCTGGTTGAGTTAAGTTGCAACAAGGAATGATGGTCGTCCTGACCTACTCACAGAAAACATGGGTGGCAGAAGTGTGTGTTCAGAACCCACCTTACTATAGGTATCTGAGCAGGAAAGAGAAATATTACTCTGTATGGGGTCGATAGAGTACTTCAACCAGTTGCAAGAATATGACACAAACATCACGCTCGAATTTTTCTTAAATTTGCAAGGAGGAGTCTCTATGGTATGGAACATAAAAATTTTGGTCATTACAGAAGTCATAGAAGACGTTACAGACCTCCCCAACACAGACATATAGTGGACTGGGAAATATACAATGATCAAAGAGGCTTTGGGATCTTTCGTAGGCCCTGGAAAAGAACTTGATAAAAAGGGGAAGGGACTCAACCCCACCGCTCTCAGTGAACCATGGAGGGAGATGGCAAGAATAATACAAAGGTACATCACCTGTGATGGGAGGTACGATGTGGTGTGGCTGTGCCACCTCAAATTGCTAGAAGCACTCAAACAAAGGTTAGTAATCAATTTACCATTTTTTCTAAATGCCATGTTACATGAGGTTGCTGCAACAAATCAGAAGTCCAAAGATCTTGTTACTATAATTAGCCACCATGGAATCATAAAGATGGTAGTAAAAAGGGCCCTGAAAAAAAATCAAATAACCCAGGGTGTTATAATCGAGGCCAATAGGCCTCTACAACTGGAACAACCTTAATTTCATCATGAAAACCCACCAAAGTGAATTGAGGCAGCACAAGAAGGGGGAGACACTGCCCAAATGGAAGTTCCATTACCCCAGCCTCAAATTGAGGCAACACAGGAAGGAAGAGACAATACCCAAATGGAAGTTCCATTACCTCAGCCAAATAAGGAGGCAGACCCCATCCAACTGGTAGAAACTCAGACCTCACTAGCAGAAACTTCAAAGAAAAAGAGAAAATTGACAATTGTTATTCCTGAAAATTCTACTGAGGAAAGAAGAAAAATAAAAAGGATAACATAGCTTGGAGAAACCCAAGAAATGGAATAGACAAGGCAACCCTTATAGGACAATACTTAGGGAAATATATAACCATCATTCGAACACCTCACAACACAGTTCCTCAAGGGTTATGAAATCGAGATGGCTCAAGTTCTAGGAAATTTAGGGACATCAATTGACAAATACACAAATAGGTCAAAGGAACACCAAGCACCAGCTTCATCTTAAAACCCCACTTTGGGCCCCCCTGACATAGAAATGACATTCCCTGAAGATTCAGAACAACCTCGATTAAACAGCCCTGTAGAACAGATAGAGCACCCAGAGGAAATAGGGGAACAATCATTCGCTAAGAAATATGAGCAAAACCATGACATTCCTCATAAACAAAAAACAACAGGAAAAGGCCATGATAAAATCAAAAGATTGAAATAGGAGAACAAGAAGTTGAAAAAGAGGGTTAAAAAAATCAAAGTACTAAAATAGAAAGTTGGTAAACTCAAAGAAATAATTAAGGAATTGAGGAAACAAATAGAAAAATCTGATAAGGCCTATAAAAGGAAGAAATAAAAAAGGCCAAGAACACAGGGAAGAAACCCACTTCTCAAGAAGATAGTCCATACAAGTTTTATTGGGACACAGACATAGTTGCAGACTCTTGCAGAAATAGCAGAAATGGAAGTTCAAATAGAGATTCTAGCAGTAGAAGGAACAAATGCCCAACCTGAGGAAGTGATTCCCACAAAATCTCCTTCTCCTCGATGCAGAGACCCAGACATATGTCCCAGCAACAAAAGATACGTCATGCCAGACTGAGGAAGAATTTCAGTATTTAGAATAGAGTGTTATCATTAACAAGTTAGAGGCATAGCTAGTGCAAGCCCAACAAGCCTTGACTCAAAGCAGAGATGAAATGGTAACCATCGCAGAGCATCAAAGAATTTTTAAGAAACTTAAAGTCATGTCAGCAACATAAAACAAGACTTATTTCAAGATAAACAGGGCTCAAGGGAAGGTAAAGAAGGTACAAGGCCAATTGGATAAAGATTAGGAGAAAATCAAAGACATTTTCTTTGTCTGTTCTGACATAGAGGCCTGTAGGGCTACTGCTACCACTTATACTTTTTTTTTTTGGAACGTTATTTTTTTGTTGAGGATAAAATCCATAAGGGTAGGAAAACCATTTGAGTTTAGTATTATTTCTGAGTTTCTTTTATGCTTTAGAGAACAGGAAGAAGGAGTGCAATACTTCTTCTATGAGTTGTACCTCCATAACTTCATCATGGGAGAAAATAGAAAATATAACACTATTACTTTCATTGAAGATACATAGCTTCAATCATTTCTGTCTTTTACCAAGAATCAAACCAAGTGGGCTAAAGTGCACAAGGTTTTTATGAAAAGAGGGATTGGATTAGACCTTTGGATCAGAGGAGATCCCCCTAAATCCTTTCCAACCATTATGCAGCACAGGACATTCATGATGAGGGAAGGGGTTGTAGACACTTTAGATCCTATCCACTGACAAGTTGTATGTTCAGTTGTACCCTATTTTAGGGAAATTAACGAAGAATCTCTCGCTGCCTCCAAACTGAGATGGGATACCTCCCTAAAGGAGGTCAAGAATAGGGAACCCTTTGGTTTCAAAAACGTTTTTGTAGCTACCTTCAGAGTGAAAAGGTATACCAAAATGATCCTGGATGAAGGACCTTCCTAGATTGGGTGCAGATATATTCCTCCCATTATTTGGTACCCTCTAGAAGGATATCAGAGTGATTATCAAATTAATAGGAAGAGGGAAGAAGCTTCCTTTGAAGAGCTCAGACGCAAGAATGGGTTCAGGGAACCTAGCGAACCGACCTCTCGTTCCTTTAGCCTCACTGGTTTACATGTAAGATATTTGATTGCATGAGGACATGCAAGAAGGTAAGATAGGGGGTATGTTAAGTTGTGAAAAAGGTACAAATATCCTCCTTATTCTCACGGTTTATGATATAATCTTAGTTGAATTTTCTGTTCATTAGGAATAATTAGGATAGGAAATGATTAAAATGTCTTCTAGAAATATTATTGAGTAATATTAGATAAATTCTAATATTAGATTGGAATTGTTTGATTTTGTTGTAGGAATGGATAAATATTGTCAAACCCAACATAGCTAAGTAGATTTTGAATATGTGTAGGGTATTGGAGGTTGAAGACATTAGGCACAAAGCAGTTTTGACAAAGATTGATTCTCTATTTTGTAACTTTATAAATAGTAAAAGAAATCTTGAGGATCTCTCGACCCTCAAGATAGCTTAATTTACCCATATCATTGTAATATATAGAGGACAATGATACCTGGAAAGGATCATCTAAGAATTTTATCCAAGCATTCAGAATTCAAAATTTCTCTGTGAAAGCAGTCTTTTGTAAATGTTGTACCAGTCATGGAATTAATACAACATTTTGGCATTTTCACCATTTTTGCATACTAAATTTCTAGTAGCAATTCTTCTAAGGACCGAGGGCCCATTCTAAAGGATTTACTATCTCAATCTGTAATTGTATCGGTTTGATTTTCGTTCTGTGATTTAAATCTCTTTTGAAATAGTTAAGGTAAGTGCATGAGTGTGCTGATGTTTTTATATATTTTTCTTACAGAAGATAGGTGTTTCATCTAAATGTTATCGATTGTTGTTCTAGTTTCCATTGCTATAGTTTACTGCTTGGCAGTTCCTCTCATTTTCATACCCATTGTTCCTTTTGCTTAAGTTATCATTTGTTGTTCCTTTCGCTTAAATTAGCATTTGTTGTCCCTTTTTGTTAAATTGGCATTTGTTGTTCCTTTTGATTAGATTATCTTTGTTGTTCCTTTCGATTAGATTGCATTTGTTGTTCCTTTTCACAGACATAGTAATTTGTTGTTTCTTTTCTAGCAAGTTGATTAATAGTTGATAGATTAGTTATGCAAGTATTTTACTAGATTAGATTATTGCTTCTTAGTAGATCAATTCAACAGATTAGTTAATTCCTTTAATTCACAGCATGTTATTAATCAGATTTCAATTACGTTAAGTAAGATCTTAGTTTCATAACCTTTAATGAACATGTGAGGAACTTGACTGTCGATAAACTCATATTTTCTTTAACTACACAATTTTAGCCTCTACAACTATCTACATAGATTTTGTTGATATTATTGAAACAAAATACGAATCCTCGGGTTGATAAATTAATGTTAAACTAAGGTTGTTTTAGGACATATTTAGAGCCCAACGTTTTGGCGTTGTTTCTAGGGAGAGTGTCAAAGATAGCACATATTACGTTTCTGAAGGGTGAGGTATTGAAAACAGAAGGTAAGAAACTACGTGGGAAATAAGTAAAATTATTATGCCAATGTGTACCTTCAGTTGATGCATAGAGGTCACATAGGTACTTAGAATTTTGTGTGAAGTGTATGTGACTAAGAAGAAAGAAATTGAAAAACCAAAACCCCCACCAAAAAATACAAAATCCCAGGGCCCAGTGGCCTCTAGAAGAAGCACTTTCATAGACGAAATCATCTGAAAAGATGAATCTCAAGCTTAAGTTGGACACATGAGAGGTTATACCCAAATCCCCTAGGCAACAAATAAACCAACTGCAGCCCATGTTGAGGTACATAGAAGAACTTAAAGGACTGAATTTTTTTTTCAAAATACATATCTTCCACCTCTTAGCCCTCTAGACGAGGGAAACTCTTGTAATATGGAGGAAGGAGAAGGGGAGACGAGTTGTTTCCTAAGGAAAACCTATCACCACTACCTGATCCTAGTTCTGTTGTGATAGGAGAAGGTATACCTGAAATTCTAGATAGAGGTAGTGTGATTAAATCCCCTTGGGGATCAAGTAATCAATCACCTTGAATAGAGCACCCAGGCCAAGAAATACCTAAATATTCTTGGCACATTTTCGACCAAATGGCCCAACCAAATCAACCATGAGCCTAGACTTCCACTTTGGAATATCCGATAGTTTATTCTATTGGTAATGCCCCAATGAAAGAAATCCCCTTACATAATCTTCCAACCTTTCATGGGTTAATTTCAGAGGACACGGATTCATTCTTATTCAAATTTGATGTCCTATGTAGAGGTTATGACTACACCTATGAACCCCAAAAACTTAAGTTGTTCCCTTCCACTTTGAAAGGAGCATCTTTGCGCTAGTTTATGGGATTAGGAGGAGGAACTATAAATTCATGGGATGAAATGAAACAATCCTTCTTGACAAAATATCAGGATTATTGTAGAACCAGGGATCTAAAATATGAAATCTTTCAAATGACTGCAAAGGAAAACAAGACATTAGAAAAATATGTTGAAAGGTTTCAATACAATTTGGAAAGATATCCTTATGGTACATTACCAGGAAAGGTACTCAAATCCACTTTGATAAAAGGAATGAAGGATGAATGGGTAGAAACATTGAATTTAATGGGGAAGGGTGATATTTATCAAGAAACTTATGATAACATTGTCCAATTGTGCATCAAGTGCTTGCATGGAAGTACACAAACCAGAATAGGGAAGCGGGCTCCCCTCACCGGAAATAGCAATATTACCAACGTGGGTGTTACCTGACCATAAGTCGATAATCTCTTAGAAAATTTCAAAACTAACATTCTGAGCACTCTGACTACATAATTTGATGTCTTGCAGGCTAAAAAGAAATAAGCAGAAGCATAACAGACCTTGGCCATATTTTGCCACCGATGCAGAAAGAAACATGGTCTGAGGGAATTCCCTTTGTATGTGGTTTGGGTTTGCACCATTTGTGCCAAATATCATGCAATGGAGCAATTTCCATCGCTCCCAGGACTAAAAGTTGTCTTTAGAGAAGCATAAGAGGAAACATAACCATTATCACTGATGGCTCAATGTCACCAATGGAAGGCTCGTCCTCCAGGTACACTATAAGATCCCTCTTCTTTCTTTTCTGTGAAGTATAATCATCAACAAAATTTTGGAAACACATGGAAAAGCCAATCATTTGATAACCCCACCTTGAAGTCCCAACAATATCCAGTTACAAATCCCACTTGGCAGAATGAACCAGCTGCAAATTCCAACTAGCCTGACTCGCAATACCCTAACTCATCTTGGCAAAATTCCAACAATAACCCCTATCCTTCACAGTGGTCCAACATAGCTACCCAAAACCCTAATTGGACTCAAAATTGGTAGTACCCCATGGGAATGACCAATCAACCCATGGGGATGGCCCCTCAAACTCAACCCACTTTGCAAGCTCCACTACAATTACCCTAGAACCCTCAACTGCAATTGTGCCCCCAATTATGATCTCAATCCCACCCAAATCCTAATAATAGACCAGCCCAGCTTGTGCATATTATTGAGAATGTGGACAGGGAAATCAGTTATGTAGGGTGCAACAAACTCCAGTTGAGGTCAGGGTGCATAATTTCTCCTGAGGAAAGTAACATCCACCAAGAGTAATAAAATGAAAATAAAATACAACTAATAAAACCCTCGACTGTGTTCATAATGGAAGAAACAGAGTAGGGAGGAAACAAAGTTGAACAACATAATCCTAATGAGGATGTAACTCCTCCTCTCATGTTCCCTGAAACTTTAATGATAGAAAAACCAGCTATGTATACTAACTTTGACATCATAGGGGAACTCAAGAATCTATATGTTAATATTCCACTCCTGCAGGTTCTGCAAGACATCCCAATTTATGCAAAGACAATTAAGGAACTATGTGGGAATAATCTTGTTAGGAAAGTTAAAAATTCATCGCCAACTATTCACGTGGTAGGAGCGTTGTTTGATCTCATTTTAGGTAGAAAAGAACTAGTCAAATATGCAAACTCAGGGAATCTCATAGTAACAGTTCAGATATAGGGTTGTTCTTTTCCAAATACACAAGTAGATTTGGGGGTAGCCATTAATATCTTGACCATCAAGACTTGCAACACCCTTGGATTCTCCTCTTTCGAACCTACCCCAATTATGTTACAATTGGTTGATCGATCGGCGGTTAAACTAATCAGCACATTACAGGATATAGCAATTTCAGTTGACTCTTGGGAATATCCAGCAGAATTACTCATTATCAACCCAAGAAATGGACTTGATGGGCATCCATTAATACTGGGAAAACCATGGCTCACAACAATATATGTATACATAGGATTTCACATGGGAAACATGACAATTTCTAGAGGAGGTGCTACAAAGAACCTCATCCTATATCCTCCAACTAAACCAAGCCCATCCATCATACATCTATAGTTTCCACCACCTCGATATCCAAAAAGGATCTATGATCTCCTCTCACACTGGAAGAAGCTCTTAGACTCGAGAACCAACTAGAATATGGCATGATCAATAACTTCATTAACATCCCAGCTGTTATAAGTAATCCAACATGCCAAATGCTAAAAGTTGTTCTAGATTGGGAAGCACAGGGAGATCCGTTGGAAGAATTGATGAAACAACAAATCCCCACTACCACTATCCATAGCAACAAATCAATTGAGATTGCACCAGGGAGGTTTCTGAATATTAATGCTAATTTAAATGAGCAACAACAACAAAAATTGATTCAGATCCTTTCTAAATATCAACAGGCTTTGGCTTGGGAGTATCCTGACATGATGGGAATCGATCCACAACTCTGTACACATCATATTTATATTGAGAAAGATTCTCGACCTATCCGACAACCCCAAAGAATATTGAATCCTCACCTCAGTGACATTGTTAAAGAAGAATTACAAAAACTGTTGGATGTAGATTTTATATATCCTATTTCAGACAGTCGGTGGGTTTCCCCACTAGTGATCATTCCCAAGAAGAATGGGAAATGGAGAATCTGTGTAGACTACAAAGAACTCAAAAAAGATACCTAGAAGGACCACTTCCCCCTACCCTTAATCGATCAGGTCATTGATACTTTAGCAGGGAAGATTTTTTTCTCCTTCCTAGATGGTTTTAGTGGCTATAATCAGATCCAGATTGCCCTGGAAGATCAAGATAAAACTGCATTCACATGTCCCTAGGTACCTTTGCATACATATTATTTCCCTTTGGATTATGTAATTCTCCAGCCGCATTCCAAAGATCCATTCCGAGCATATTTTATGATCTGATTAATGAAGGGATTGAATTTTACATGGATGATTTCACCCCTTATGGAAATGACTTTGATCAATCTCTAAGCAATATGGAGAAGGTATTGGAACGAGCATTGCTACCAGGTTATGTTTAAGTCATGAAAAATGGCATATGATGATGACTGAAGGTGTGGTACTAGGGAATTATATTTCTTCAGATAGAATCATGGTAGACCCAACAAAAATATAGGTAATCCTTAATCTGCCTACACCACATACACAAATCGAGGTATGTATTTTTCTTGGCACTTCAGGATACTATCACATATTCATGGAAAATTTTGCAAGAACTATTGCACCTTTACATGCTTTAACTGGTAATGTGGAATTTCAATGGTATGACAAGTTTGATGTGGAATTCGCAGGAATTAAGAAGTTGATTTTGAAAGCACTGATGATGAGAGGACCAAACTTGAAAATACCATTCCACATCTCCACAAATGCATTGGATATCTCCATAAGCGTTGTCCTTGGATAGGAAGAAGACAAGAAACCTTATGTTATTTATTTTATTAGCAAAAATCTTACTCCCACTGAATTAAATTATAGAGTAACAGAAAAAGAATTTTTAGCCATTATACATGCTATTAATAAATTTCGTCACTATATAACAAGCTATCCAGTTATTCTATATATTGATCATTCTGCTATTAAATATTTAGCTAATAAACCTATTACTAATGGACGGGTTACTTGGTGGTTATTACTATTGCAAGAATTTGACATCACCATCAAGGATCTACCTGGAAGAGAGAATCTTGTTGCAGACTTCTTGTCTCGCATACCCAAAATAGATGATTCTTTGACAGTTGAAGACCAATTTCCAGACGAACATATGTTCATTGTCACTACTAAGCCACCTTAGTACTTTGATGTGGAAAATTATCTGGCAGCTTGGAAACTACCAACACACCTATCATCAAGGGAAAGGAAACTAATCATCCAGCGCAGTGCACGATTCACCTAGATTGATGGATATATTTTCCACACAGGGGATGATCTCTAGATCTGAATATGTTTAAGAGATGACGAAATCTATGACATACTAAAGGAAGGTCATGATGAGCCCTGTGGCAGACATTTTGCAGAATCCAGGACTGGGCATAAGATTTTACAGATGGGCTATTAGTGGCCCTCAATATTCAAAGATGCAAAGAAATATGTCTAGACCTGTGACAATTGTCAAAGGATGGGTCGACCAGGCCAAGCTGATGAAATTCCCCTGCAAGCACAAATAGTCACAGAACCTTTCGGGAGATGGGTACTAGACTTTGTTGGCCCCTTCAACCCAAAATCAAACTAGAACGCCTATATATTAGATGAAACAGACTACATGAACAAATGGGTAGAGGAAGAAGCCTTGTCAAATGCAACAGATGAAGCAATCATTAAATTTATTTTCTAACTATTTGTACTCTATGGATTACCTAGGGAAGTAATCACTGACTCATGGTCACAATTTACAACACATAGAATTATGACCACCCTGAACAATTATCATATTAAACATAGAGTTACTTCCCCATACCACCCACAGGAAAATGGGAAAGTAGAAAGTACCAATAATGTCTTGGAGGCAATTTTGACAAAAACAGTCTCAACAAACCATTAGAATTGGGCAACCGAGATACCAAATGCCTTATGGGCTTACCGTACAATGTGGTGTAACACCACTGGATACTCTCCTTATCATTTAGTCTATGGTAAAAAACCTATCTTTCCTATTGAGTTTGAGATCAAGACTCTAAGGATGGCCCATGAGATTGGACTGGATCTTACATAGGCACATAAACATCGCCTATAGCAACTCAATGAGTTGGACAAAGCACGCCTGTCCACCCTACAATGCACAACTTTTATTTAGCAACGGAGAGATAGCTGACATGATAAAGGTGATTGGGCGCTTCTCTATGATTACATATTTTAGGATTTTCCTGGAAAATTATAGACAAGGTGGTTGGGACCATATGAAATTAATGAAGTTCATGATAATGGCACTATCACTTTAATTAGCATTGACGAGTCTGGTTCTCCTTTTCTAGTAAATTGACATCAACTACAACTCTACCATCAACTTCCCTCAAAATAATCCTTCTGCCAAGAAGTAAGTAAGGACCCTACTGGTCAGATTCTAGTTGGTTGGGAAGTTAACCCAACAACCTCAACTTCATAAATGATGATTTTTATCAGCATTGTACATATTTTATATAGCTTTCTTTACAGATTTGATTGAGTTTTTATTTTTCACTTTTTAGGAAAGTCACTTGAGAGAATAACAACTAGAAAAGATGATTGTAATGAATATGATTAACACTCTTTTATATTCCTTTCTCCTATATCACTTTGTAAAAATCACCAAATATAAACCCTGTTTTCAAAAAATATGAATATGTCATGTTCCGCAGCAAAAATCAGGCAATTGAAATAAATGAATGATGTGAACAAACCATCCAGTACTTTGATTATTGAATAAACCTACCCATAAATATTGAATGAATTTAGTTGAAGAATAATCAATCCTAGATTCACTAAATGAAAATGTCCGCGGGAGGTTTACAATCACTTAATTAGATGGTTAAAATTTTTGTTGTCATCCAATTGAAACGGAACAACTGTCGTTCCCTTTGTGTGATTGGTGTTCCCTTTGCATGTAGTTTTCATTCATTCAAATGGAACAACTGTTGTTCCCTTTGCGCAAAGGTGGTGTTCATTCGAACGAAACAACTGTCGTTCCCTTCGTGTGATTGTTGTTCCCTTTGCGTACAATTTCCACTCATTTGAAAGTAATGATTTCCGTTCATTTTGTTACACTATTTTTCCCTTTATAGTGCCCCCTATTCCTTTTTCGATAGTGTTGTTCATTCAAAAGGAACAACTGTTGTCCCTTCTACATTTTTCTTATTGTTATTCCTTTTTCTAAAAAGTCACGTTTCTTTTTAAACAAAGCATGCCATTATTACGTCAGTCACTCCTTTGGGTAAGAACTTCACTAATCCATTTTCATCAGCACTGGTTCTGATTTGTCATTTTGTGTGGATCATTTAACATACCTTAGCGAACTATTTTTGGATTAATTTCTCTGAATCATCTTAAAAATTGTTCACAATTCATTAACCACCATTATTCATTTCTTTCCCCTATATATCTACATATACTTGAATGATAATCTATTTCATATCATAATAAGGAATATCAAACACATTCTTAATTGGCATTCTTACACTTCTTACTCCATCCCTCACTCTTAAGGATTAGGTGAGCCTCCCTTGATAGAACCTTAAAAAAAAAAAACAATCGAAATAAAATAAAGTTTTTAATAAAGTAATAAACATCTCCCACATAGGATAAGGGGTTTCATAACGAACCAACATACCACGATAATCCGATAATAACATAAGTGGCATTCCCACTATGGCTACCACACTAGGGCAATGGCCTTTGACATTTTTTCATCAAAGGAAACGAGGTCTCATCACGAGATGACTTGTTCACTTAGATTACGATCTAGTGAGTGGAAGTATCATCATCTGGCTACCAAAACAGGATAATGGTCTTCTTGGGAAAAGACAATTAAAACTATTTATTAAGGATACATGCTCATCTATGGGTTAAAAGGAAACCCTCTCGAGGCTATGGACGCCTACTAGCAGCAGTGGCTCTGCCTGTGGTAACGAATTTTATCTTAAATACGTCAAGTTTTAGTGTGTTCCTAGATTTCCTTTTCTAAACAATGAGGCTATCATTTCTGTTATATCCGATAAACAAGGGAAAGTAACAACGTTATGATATGTGGAATATTTCTAAAACACGTGAACAAAGTTAAAATTATTAAGAATCTTTTTCCTCAAACGATTTTTAACATAGGTATGTCAATTTGAATTTCCCACAGAAAGTGATGATTGTTCATAATGACTGCTAAAGTGCTTTTTGAAAAGTTATTAATGATTTTCTTTCCAAGCGACAGCGACAACATAGTAATCACACCTGAACGAAACTATATGCCATTATTACACTCATACATTTTGATGGTTGAGGTTGACCTTTCCATTTATGTGGGGAAGATAATCTGCACATTTATCGAGATATTACAATGAGCGCAGTAAATGAGAAAAATTCACATTTTTTATATACACAGTGCTATTCTATCTTTGCTATTTTTATTGTTTCAAAAGTCAGTTGAGTTAAGCTATAGAAAGGAATGATAGTCATCCTCACCTGCTCACAAAAAGCATGGATGGCCGAAGTGTGTGCCGAGAACCCACATTACTACAGGTAAATTAATAGGCAAGAGAAATCTTACACTGTCTGGGGTGGACATAGTACCTCAATCGGTTGCAAGGATATGACACGAACATCACACTCAAAGTTTTTGAGAATTTGCAGGGAGGAGTCTCTATGGTCTGGAACATACGAATTTCAATCATTGTGGAAGTCATAGAAAAGGTTACAGGCCTCCCCATCACAGGCATACAGTGGACTGGGAAATATACAACACTCAAAGAGGCTATGGAATCTTTCGTAGACCCCAGAGAATAACTTGATAAAAAGGGGAAGGGACTCAACCCCATCTCTCTCAGCGAACCATGGAGGGAGATGGTAGGAATAATACAGAGGTACATAAATTATGTTGGGAGGTATGATGTGGCATGGCCATGCCACCTCAAATTGTTAGCAACACTCAAATAAAGGTTAGTAATCAATTTACCATTTTTTCTAAATGCCATGCTACATGAACTTGCTGCAAGATCTCAGATGGCCAAAGATCCTATTACTATAATTATCCACCATGGACTCATAAAATTAGTAGTAAACAGGGCCCTGAGCCAAACTCAAATAACTTGGGGTGATCTAATCGAGGCCAATAGGCCTCTACAACTGGAACAACCCGAATTGCATCATGAAAACCGACTATTGGGTCACATATTTGTCCATATTTTCATCATCTATAGACATCCATTTCATCCCTTATTTTTCCTATTATCGTTCATTTATCATAATATTTTCCATACATTTGCTACAACTGCTCATAAAATGACATATTATTCATGTTATGCTTTAGTGGTTAATAATGATTATTCTTCCTTCATTTTTAATGAATTAAAAAATATTCTGCATGATTTTTCTGATGATGGTTTGACGAGTGATTTTATGTAGCAATAGTTGTAGCAGTCAAGGTTCCAACCTCCAAATGGCACATGTGAGTTCCAGCTCGTGGTTAACCGTTTTTAGTGAAAAACGTGGTAGATAAGGAGAGATGAATTTGTGTGGAATATTGTGAGCCAGTGAGGATGAATATTGAAAATCCGAGACATGGGTTTTGTTCAGAATGGGCCCAGTTGAGTTCATTGTGGGTTATTTTCCAATTGGAGCTATGGTTTGAGAGAAATCAGTGGTTCTTTAAAACGGTATTTTTCCATATTTACAATTGCAGTAGGTTCTCTAAACTTAGTAATTTGTTTGAGCAACCTAGGGATTTGGGGATTTGATTTGTATAAATAAGACCTCTTCAATCAGAAGAGAGGCAGTCATGAGATTATATAGAATTTATTTGTAAGACAGAGCTGAACTTATGTAATTTCTGATTTTTCTTCAATAATACAAAGGAGCCGATGGATCTGCAATTATGTGCAACTTTCTCTTAATCTTGTAAGTCTTTTGGCCATGCATGCTAGGTGAGGTGGGCCCCCCTCAATCTGGTATGTGTTGGTCTTATTAATTTATTTGTATTTTTCTTTTCATTGTCTTAATTTATCTTGGTTTATGATTAGTTGATCATTGCTTATAGTTGTGTGTTGTTTATTAGATTTTTGTTACAGTAAGATTCAATTCATGTTGTTGCTACTCCATTGTGTTAATACTCCTTTAATTTATGTAATAGTGTGGTAGTGATTTTATTTCAAATGAGTGTATTTTCAAGAAAGAGCGGATTTGATTGACTTTAAGTTATGTGTTTTATTTTATTAAATAGATAATAGTGTTAGTTGGAATTTTTTGCTTG
This sequence comes from Picea mariana, assembly GCA_032191745.1. Lineage (NCBI taxonomy): Eukaryota > Viridiplantae > Streptophyta > Pinopsida > Pinales > Pinaceae > Picea > Picea mariana. The sequence goes on along the minus strand of JASDQU010244218.1, from coordinate 34,222 downwards.
CATATATTGTGCACAGTAACTTTGACAAATTAAATAGTTGGGCAGATACTAAAATGAAATTAATTCAACATTAGTTCATCCCAATGTAACGACTATTTTTCCTTTGAGTCTAGTTGATGTTCATTTGAACGAAACAACTGTCGTTCCCTTCCCGTGACTGTTGTTCCTTTGAGTGTAATTGTTGTTCATTTGAATGGAACAACTGTTGTTCCCTTAGCACGACTGTTGTTCCTTTAAGTATCATTGTTGTTGATTTTAATAGAACAATTGTCGTTCCCTTTACGATTGTTTTTCCCTTTACATGAAGTGTCATTCATTTGAATAGAACAATTGTCGTTCCCTTTACGATTGTTGTTCATTTATAAGTGTTGCATCTTTGGAGGTTGGGTATTGAAAACGGAAGGTAAGAACCTACGTAGGCAACAAGTAAAATGCTTGTGCTAGGGAATACCTTTGGCTGATGCATAGAGGTTTTTTTTAGGACATATTTAGAGCCCAACATTTTGGCATCGTTGCCTGGGAAGTTATCAAGGGCGCACAAGTCCAACTGACATTGTTTTTTTTAGTCGCGTGTTCTTGAATCCGAGGTGAAGGGTCAAGGCATGTAGGTTTCTTGATTGTTTCTTTCTTTGCATTCATTTTATAGTTTTTTATCCTAAATCTTATCATTTCTCTTAGTGGTGATGTAAGCACCACCCATCCTACTCACAAGTTGACAGGAAAATTTGAAGAAGAAGCCTTCAGATAGCACATGAAGAATCCAACAAAACGATGGCAGGTAAGAAGGAGACAAAAGTTGTTACCTTTGAATTCCCCATCAAAGATCTTGAAGGAGTGGTACAAATGGAAAGCATTCCCCCATCCAATCTACCAAATTTTCACAATTTGGAAAATGAAGACCCTGATGCATTCTTATTTCAATTTGAAGTACTTTGCAGAGGTTATGGTTATTTTACTAATTATCAAACATTGAATGTTTTTCCTCTTACTCTAAAAGGAACATCCCTCCGATGGTTCATGAGCCTTGGTGGGAATTTTATACAAACTTGGGAAGACATGAAATATGTATTCTTGCAAAGGTACCAAGATTATTGCAGTGTCAGTGATGATATATTTGGAATCACACAAGGAGAAGAAGAGATTTTGGAGGAATATGTGGAGTGCTTTCAATACAAACTTCAAAGATCCAAACAAAAACAGTTGGGAAAAAAGACCTTGAAAACACTCCTACTCAAAGGAATCCATGATGAATCTTTAGAAATATTAAATTTGATGGGAACAATTGATATATTTCAGTTACCATATGATGGTATTTGTGAGTTATGTAGAAGGTATTCTAGAGGGAAATTCAAGACTAGTAAGAATTCTAGTGAGCCTTCTTCTCAATATTTTAAATCTGCTGCAGAAACAAGAGTTATAGGAGCTGAAATCAATTACTCAATTGAAAATTTTAAAGTTGATATCATTATCTCATTAAATTCACAATGGATATTTGGAAGGATAAGAAGAAATGGGAGGAACTTGAAGAAACAATTTGTCCTTGATGCCAGAAGAAACATCTTGCAATGGATTGTCCTTTGCATAGTCTCATAATTTCTGGCATATGTGACTTGATTCATTAAATGGATCACTACCCCTCCTTACCCAAGATAAAAGTAATATATCAAAGAGATCGAGGAGTTGCAGCAGTTTCACCACAACAACCATGGCCTACATGTATGATTCAAAACTCTAGCCCTCCATTTCCTTACTCTCACAAGCAATCATTGAATACTCAAACACCATGGCAACTGTGGCAACCCCAATCTCACTCCTACCTACCTTGTCCACGAGGTTTGCATGGCCCATATTATCATCCCATGGCTACTTTCTCTGATGTTGTGGAAACCACCAATCCTCCATACTTTCCACAAGCTCTTCAACAACATCCTATTTTCCCATTAAGGTCATCCACACAAACCAATAAGCTATACTTTCCATACTTATCTTTTCATCAAGATCCTCCATGCTCTACACAACTTCTTGTTCAATCCATATCACACCCTAACCATAGTAAAGTAGTGTAGTATACTTATAGTGCTAACCTACACAACTTTCCTACATTTACCACTTATCCTGCCTCACCTACACCATTGCAACAAATCCATATGAGGCCTGGGTAGGTTGTAAGTCCAAGACTTGAAAACAAAGTTTCTTATCAATATCAGCAAGCCGAAAAGATTAACAAATCTAATGAAAAACAAACATTGGAACCAAAAAGTGAAGCATCTTCTACATCATGGTCACTAGATAAGAATCTCTTCTGCGTTCAGGAAGATCAGTTTTCTAAAAAGATTCATGGTGTAACAACTATAGGAAATCAAGAGAAAAAGGACTATATTGAATCTTGGTTTCAATCTGTCACCAATCCTCAGCTTCATGCTATACTTCAACAATTCTTGGCACCATCCTTTCAAGGGAAGTTGGTCTTTCATATCCTGGTATTCATAAAGTTATATTTTTCAATTGTGGATATGAGCATATTTGTGACTTTATTACGTAAGTGGCTTCATAGGAAGTATTATTATACCTGAGTTAATTCATTTTTCAAGTAAAGTAGGGTAGGGTAATGAATGAATTTTCAATAAATGCTTAATGGAATTGATTAGTTTAGTTCTAAGCATTAGTACCCTAGTTTAGAAATAAAAATGAGTCACCTTCAAGAGATCATCATTCGATCGCTTGTAGCCTTGATCTCATGGATGTTCTTTCAAAATTTATCATTTTTTTACGTTTTAGCAGTTGATGCACGATGCAGGAGCATCTCCCAGTTCAAGCGAGCCAGCGTGGAATGCAAGTGGATAGCTGGACAAGCCAACAAAAACTTTTGAAACACCTTGAAATTGTTGCGCGAACATTAATGAGGATATTTAATGAAGTGCACTTGTAAATGTAATCGAACCTTGAGCCATACACTCTCATCTAAAGTAGATAGACGACATTTAATATAGTTAATGCAGGTAGATAGGATTTTAATTTTAGATTAGACAATTTTAGAAGGAAAGAGGGAAACGAGATATAGACACCCTCATTGTGTATTGTAACATAATTCTAAGCATTGAGAAGAAGAGCATGCAGAGAGCTGTGTAAGAGCACCCATGTACAGACATTTGAATCAATAGAAAGCTTGGATTCAAATTCATGGTTTTGTGTCTGTTCTCTGTGTATTGATGTTGATATGCTCATGAACGGTTACTTCATGTCATACATTTGCTTTTATATGCTGTGTATATGATTTCATGTGTTGAGATTGAAATCTGAGAGGAAGTGGAATGAGTTTCAATTGTTTCCCTATCTGAGCGAGGATTCCTGTAAGGAGTGTAGTTGAAGTTGTTCGCAAGGAGTGCATTGACAGAAGGCTCAGATAGTTTAACTCTTGTTCTCGTTCACCCAGAAGTGAAATTGGGTTATAGGAGCCGTGCAAGGAGTGTGCAGGCTAAGGAAAGTCTCAGTTGTGAATCTGAGTGAAGCATTGAAGGACTTTTGCTGCAAGTGTGCGCAGAGTCAAAAGGATTCAAACATTTTAAGTGTTTGAAAGATTTGTCGCAAGGAATGTGAGCAGGAGGGTTTTTTGAAATATTCAGAATTGACAAGCTCAGGAGGTATAGGACCTTTGAGTAAACCTTGAAAGAGAATCACGGGGAGTTGTATCATGGAGTGTGTAAGAGGTATCACAAGTTTGTGTGCAGGTGGACAAGTTCCATGGAGAAGCACATAGTTATTTCGCAGATTTTTCAAAGGAGGAACGGATGGTTGGTGTTCTCCAAGGAGAACCCGTGAATTTCCGTGAGTCGTTAGGTCTAGCAGAGGTGCAGGGGAGATATGAAAGAGTAGTTCAAAGGTTCAAAGCTCAGGAGGGACAGAACCATTGGTCCGAGCCACAAGGGTTGTTGGATCTATGCATGGATTCGCATATCGGGTTTTCGTGGATCGAAACTTTGAAATATTGCAATGGGAATCGCGATATTTCAATACACGAGATCCCGATGAGTAGAAGGACAGTGTGGGAGCCATAGCAGAGTCATTGACGTGGACAGGTGACACACCATATCGGAGTTCAGGGAAAGTAAAGTCCCGAAACATTGGACATTAGGATTCACGATCCCGCGAAGTCCGGAGTCCCGGCGAGGTGACGGGACCATTGAAAAGTAAAAGCCATGAGCTCATCGGAGTTTCGGCATATCAGAACTCAGGAGTCAGAGAAATGAATTTATCGACACCGCAAGTTCCAAGATCCCGATAGAGAAAATCTCGACAAGGTAAAGGGAGGAGTCAGCGTTGACTTGCATCGGGTCTCAGAGATTCGAGCGTGCAGCGCTCAACCATTGACCTTGCAATAGCGCGAAGTCTGATATCCCGATAGAAGAAAGGGAGTTCCCCTGAGAGAGTTGTTGTGGGTGAAAATTTTTTGATAGGGAAATAGAAGGACCGGTTAGTGTTCTTCGGGCCGAGGAAGGAGGAAATATCTTGTGAGCAGACGTTCCTGGGTGGTGCTACTGCGTCAAGTGGTATCAGAGCAAGGATATTTTTTTTCTTTTTGTAGCAGAGAAGAAGGAAATTCGCCATGCCGCCAAAGAGACAGGATAGACAGTTACCCGATCCAGAGGAAAGAGAAAACCCAAGGATAAGGGGTAGGCAAGCGCATAATCCAGAAATGGAAAGAGAGATACGTGATCTATGAGCTAGACTCGAAGATATGGAGACAGTGCAAAGACGCACAACCAGTGCAGGGGATCTTAGTGATTCTGAGGGTGAAGTTGAAGCTGAACATGGGGAAGAAGTTGCAGTCGAGGATGTAGCAAATGAACGTCTAATAAAAGCTATTGCACGGATGGGTGCAAAAATGAAGATGGACATTCTAGTTTATGAGGGGAATCTGGATGCGGAAGAGCTTCTAGATTGGATTAGAGCTCTAGATACATACTTCGATTATGAATATGTCGAAGAGGATAAGAAATCCAGGCATGCTGTCATGAGATTTAAGGACACGTAGCATTATGGTGGGACGAGCTACAAGCAGATAGACGCTGCAAGGGAAAGTAGAAAATTAAAATTTGGGATCGAATGATTGCAAAGATGAAGGCAAAGTTCATCCCGAGAGATTATCAAATCACTCTATTCAGGAGGATGCAAAACCTGAGACAAAATATGATGACAGTAAAAGAATACACGGAGGAATTCTATTGACTGAACATCAGAGCAGGTCATTGGGAGAACGATGATGAGAAAGTTGCCAGGTATATGAATGGCCTGAGATACGATATCCAGGATGAGATGAGTATGGAAACCATCCGAATGGTGGAGGATTCCTATCAAATGGCTTTGAAAGCTGAAGAGAAGATGAGCCATAAGCAAGGTCAGCAAGGCCGAGGTAGGAGTTAGCCCAAAGGCAAATCGGTTACCCAAGATAAATACCAGAAGCCCAAGGACGACTGGAAAAAGCCTCAGACTAAAATCAAGAGAGGTGGAAGTTCACAACGATGCCAACATGCTGAACAGAGAGGGAAGCATACAAAGCAGAGTAGAGGATACGCTGATAATAACATGTTTCCTCGTACCAGAGGTAGAGGAAGAGGAAGAGGTGGAGTAATCACATGCTTCACGTGTGGAAAAAATGGGCACAAGTCCTATGACTGTCCAGATAAAAAGAAGGATGGAGGAGAAGCTTACTTCGCCGAGGAACAGAGGTGAGATGTTGAGGCAGAAGATGCTGAAGGCGGAAGTTTGTTGATGATGCGTAAAGTTCTCTTAACACCCGATAAGGATGTGGGGGACTCATCTCAAAGAAATAGAATTTTCAAAACTGCTTGCAAAACCAAGGACGGGGTATGCAAGGTTATCGTGGACAGCAGTAGCACAGATAATCTCGTTTCAACCGAGATGGTAGAGAATCTGGAGCTGGAGACGACTGATCACCCGAGTCCATACACAGTTTCATGGCTACAGAAGGGACATCAGGTAAATGTCACTAAACAGTGTTTAGTTGAATTCAAAATAGGAGGGTATATTGATAAAATACTCTGTGATGTTATTCTTATGGATGTCTGTCATTTATTGCTGGGTAGACCATGGCAATATGACAGGAACGTAATTCATGATGGGAAGATGAATACGTATACTCTAGAGAAGAATGGGAGGATGCACATGTTGCTTCCAATAAAAGATGAGGAGGTAAAACTAGAAGGGAGAAATACTATACTCCTCATGAGTGGGAAGGAGCTTCTTACGGAGGTGAAGAAGAAAGAAGATCCACAATTCTTTGTGGTCAGGAAACCTAGGATCATTTTGACTAGCACGAGAGTAGACGATTTTCCAGGAGAAATTCAGGAACTACTGGAAGAGTTCACTGACATCATGGTGGACGAATTACCTCGTTCGTTGCCACTGATGAGGAGTGTGAGTCATCATATAGACCTCATACCAGGATCTAGTTTTCCGAATAAAGCCGCGTACATGTTGACGCCGAAAGAAAATGAAGAGGTCAAGAAGTAGGTCCAGGAGCTGCTAGACAAAGGATTGGTCAAGGAAGTTTTGAGCCTGTGTGCCAGTCCAACGGTACTCAGTCCAAAAAAAATGGAGCTTGGAGAATGTGTACCGACTCAAGGGCCATCAACAAGGTAACCATCAGGTACAGGTTTCCATTGCTACAGATGGACGATTTAATGGATTGCTTGAGTGGAGCAAAATGCTTTTCAAAGATTGATCTGAAAATCGGATATCATCAGATTCGCATGAGAGAAGGCGATGAGTGGAATATGACCTTCAAAACCAACGAAGGACTGTATGAATGGCTTGTCATTCCATTTGGTTTAACAAATGTGTCGAGTACCTTTATGAGGTTAATCAATAAAGTCCTGAATGAATTCATTGGGAAGTTTGTCATTGTGTATCTGGATGACATATTAATTTTCAGCAAAACAAAGGCAGAACATCTGAAGCATTTAGCTACAGTAATGAAAAAGCTACAGCAGGAGAAGTTGTTGATTAACATGAGGAAATATTCATTTATGAAGAAAGAACTCATTTACTTGGGATTTATTATATCTGTGAATGAATTGAATATGGATCCAGAAAAGGTGGAGGTAATTAAAAATTGGCCATCACCGAGAAATATTTTTGAGGTGAGGAGTTCTCATGGACTGGCTAGTTTCTACCAGAAGTTCATCAGAAATTTCAATGGGATTAGCGCAGCGATGATGGATACAATAATGAAAAGACATAAATCTTTTCACTAGACTGAAGAGGTGGAGAAAAGTTTCAAATTGTTGAAACGGAAGATCACGAAACAACCGGTTCTGGTGTTGCCGGATTTCCAAAAGACGTTTCAAGTAAAATGTGACGCAAGTGGGTTTGCCATAGGAGCGATATTGAGTCAGGAGGACAGACCAATTGCATATTTCAGCGAGAAGTTGAATGAGGCAAAAGAAAAGTACTCCACGTATGATAATGAATTCTATGCCATCATACATTGAAAAAATGGAGGCACTATTTGATTCCAAAGAAATTTGTTTTGTATAGTGATAACCATGCATTACAATTTGTGACTCAACAGGAGAAGTTGAATCAGAGGCATGTTAAGTGGTTCGAATACATGTAGAATTTCACTTTTGTAATTAAGCATATTTCGGGTACTGCTAACAAAGTGGCTGATGCTTTGAGCAGGAAATGTTTGCTGATGAGGGAGTTCAAAGTCAGGACGTTAGGATTTGATGATCTTAGGGACATGTATGTAGATGATCAAGATTTTAAAGAAGCGTACGGAGCAGCTGAGAACCCAGTTCTCAGAGACAGAAGCTAGTGGATAGAGTACCTGATCCAGGAAGGATTGTTGTTCAAGGGCAATCAATTGCGTATTCCAAATTGCTCTATGAGGGAGAATCTGTTAAAGGAGAAACACAACAGAGGCTTGGCAAGGCATTTTGGTCACGACAATACATTTGCAAAACTGAGCGAGTCATAATTTTGGCTAGGGATGTGATCAGAGGTCAAGTAGTTTGTAAACAGATGCAAAATTTGCCAGCATTCGAAGGGAAGAAAGCATAATGCAGGATTCTATCAACCATTACCCATACCCGAGAGGTCGTGGGATGAAATCAGCATGGATTTCATATTGGGATTGCTAAGGATGCAAAGAGGATTTGATTCAGTGTTTGTGGTAGTGGATAGGTTTTCCAAGATGGCACATTGTATCCCATGCTAGAAAACCAGTGATGTGACTCACATCGCAAATCTATTTTTCAAAGAGGTTGTTTGACTTCACTGCTTACCCAGAAGTATAGTTTCGAACAAAGATACAAAGTTCGTGGGACATTTCTGGAGGACACTGTGGAAGAAGATGGGGACTAACTTGATGTTTAGTTCTGCCTATCATCCTCAGACAGATGGGCAAATAGAAGTGGTGAACAAAAGTCTGGGAGACTTGCTTAGAAGCTTGGTGACAGAGCACCACAGCTAGTGGGATAGTATATTTATGCAGGAAGAGTTTGCATATAATGACTCAGTGAACAAGAGCACAGGCCAAAGTCCATTTTAGATTGTGTATGGCATGCAGACGAGAGGAGTTTCTGAATTAAGGGATCTAGAAAAGACTACGACTAGGAGCACAAGTGTCGAAGAGTTCGCACAGGTGATGAAAGAACTTCATGGCCAGGTGAAGCAGCGACTGCTAGATTCAAGTCACGAATATAAGCGTAGAGTCGACCAGCGAAAGAGACAACTTTAGTTCAAGGTTGATGAATTAGTTCTGGCACATTTGAGGAAAGAGAGGTTCTTGAGGGGAACATACAATAAATTGAAAATGAAAAAAATCAGGCCATGTAAGGTCTTGAAGAAATTGGGGGAAAATGCTTATGAGATCGAGTTACCGGATGGGATCGGAATATCCCTGATATTCCATGTCGCAGATTTATATCCATATAAAGCTAAGGAAGTAGGAACAGAAGGTGAACAACCAGGGGTTCAGTGGCAGAAGCAGATGCCAATTGCAGGGAAGCCACAGATGGAGAACATATTGGACAAGACAGTGAGTAAGAAGAGCAGGAGGAAAGAATACTATGAGTATCCGGTCAAATGGAAGGGCCATCCAGTGGAAGATGCCAGCTGGGAGAATGAAGCAGAGATACAGAAGCATGGATATACCATGCAGGAGCTCATGGATAGGAGCCCATGAAATTTTTCAAAGCAAGGGAGAATGATGCAGGAGCATCTCCCAGTTCAAGCGAGCCAGTGCGGAATGCAAGTGGACAGCTGGACAAGCCAGTACAAACTTTTGAAACACATTGAAACTGTTGCGTGAACATTAATGAGCATATTTAATGAAGCACACTTGTAAATGTAATCGGACCTTGAGCCATACAATCTCGTCTAAAGTAGATAGACGACATTTAATATAGTTAATGCAGGTAGATAGGATTTTAATTTTAGATTAGACAGTTTTAGAAGGAAAGAGGGAAACGGGATATAGACACCCTCATTGTGTATTGTAACATAATTCATAGCATTGAGAAGAAGAGCATGCAGAGAGATGTGTAAGAGCACCCATGTACATACATTTGAATCAATAGAAAGCTTGAATTCAAATTCATGGTTTTGTGTCTATTCTCTTTGTATTGATGTTGATATGCTCATGAATGGTTGCTTCCTGTCATACATTTTCTTTTATATGCTGTGTATATGATTTCATGTGTTGAGATTGAAGTCTAAGAGGAAGTGGAATGAGTTTCAATTGTTTCTCTATCTGAGCAAGGATTCCTGCAAGGAGTGCAGTTGAAGTCATCTGCAAGGAGTGCGTTGACAGAAGTCTCAGATAGTTTAACTCTTGTTATCGTTCACCCAGAAGTGAAATTGGGTTATAGGAGCCATGCAAGGAGTGCACAGGCTAAGGAAAGTCTCAGATGTGAATCTGAGTGAAGCATTGAAGGACTTCTACTGCAGGTGTGCGCAGAGTCAAAAGGATTCAAACATTTGAAGTGTTTGAAAGATTTTCCACAAGGAGGGCGAGCAGGAGGGTTTTCTGAAATATTCAGAATTGATAAGCTCAGGAGGTATAGGAACTTTGAGTAAACCTTGAAAGAGAAGCATAGAGAGTTGTACCATGGAGTGTGTAAGAGGCGTTGCAAGTTTGTGTGCAGGTGGACAAGTTCCATGGAGGAACACATAGTCATTTCACAGATTTCTCAAAGGAGGAACGGACGGTTGGTGTTATCCAAGGAGAACCTGTGAATTTCTGTGAGCCGTCAGATCTAGCAGAGGTGTAGCGGATATATGATAGAGTAGTTCAGAGGTTCAAATCTCAGGAGGGGCAGAACCGTTGGTCTGAGCCACAAGGGTCATTGGATCTATGAGTGGATTCCCATATCGGGGTTTCATGGATTGAAACTTCAAAATATTGCAATGAGAATCGCGATATTGTGATACGTGAGATCCCGATGAGTAGAAGGACAGTGTGGGAGCCACAGCAGAGTCGGTGACGCGGACAGGTGACCCACCGTATCTGAGTTTGGGAAAAGTAAAGTCCCGAAACATTGGACATCAGGATTCGCGATCCTGTGAAGTCTGAAGTCCCGACGAGGTGAAGGGACCATTGAAAATTCAAATCCATGAGCTCATCGGAGTTTTGGCATATTGGAACTCAGGAGTCAGAGAAACGAATTGCTCGACACCGCAAGTGCCAAGATCTCGATAGAGAAAATCCCAACAAGGTAAAGAGAGGAGTCAATGTTGACTTACATCGGGTCTCGGGGATTCAAGAGTGCAGTGCTCGACCATTGACCTCGTAATAGCGCGAAGTCCGATTTCCCAATAGAAGAAAGGGAGATCCCGTGAGAGAGTTATTGTGGGTAAAAATTTCCCAATAGGGAAATAGAAGGACCGGTTAGTGTTCCTCGGGCCGAGGAAGGAGGAAAAATCCTATGAGAGGACATGCCTGGGTGGTGCGACTGCATCAATGAAACACGTTGTGTTAGTGATTGAAATTTTTGGTATGGGCGTGTATTCCATTGAAATTTGTATCTTTAAAAACATTCAGAGCTATTCTGGTCACTTTTTGAGAGCCATATTTCATTTACTGGATTTTTGTGGCATTTTGGCTTGAAATTTTTACTAAAACACAGTTGGGACAATTTGTTTTTGGGAGACCAAATGGATTTATTTTCAAAAACTGTTTACATCCCAAGTATCCCTTTGAATCTAGTTTCCAAATAAATTTGAATTTTTGAGATTGGGCATCAAACTAAAAAGTTATGGTCAAAATAATAACGAGATGTCAAGGAGGTAGCTTAGGAACATAGCTGGGACAATTAATTTTTAGATGCCTTATTGGATATATGTTGAAACCCTATTTCATTGGTATATTCCCTTATGAATCTAGTTCACAATGCAATTTGAATCACTCAATTCTGATATCATATGAGGAAGTTATGACCAAAACACTGACTGCTTGTGATAAATCTGTCTTCCCAGTTGTTCATTGGTGAATTTGACTCATCAATTCCTCTTTTCATTAAAACATTTTTCTATTGGAGATACCTATAATAATATAATTTCATCTCCAATTTTAATTACATCAATACGTCATAAAACAAAAAAGTTATGCCTAAAACCGTGACTATTGGTCTAGTCTGAAATTCGAAAAACACCTTGTCATGCAGGGTGTTACTGAGCATATTTGGCATATCATCACATGGAATTTTTAAAGCATGTTTATAATGGACATATACCTATGAATGTACTTTTATTTTGATTTTGAATCACTCAAATTGGACGAGAAACAAAAAATTTATGATCGAAATATTGTTGGGTAGTATATGTTGGCCAACACTCATGAACAGGTATAAAATGAATTTTGTTTCATTTATTTTCTTTGGATTTGTTGTATAAGTAACTACATGTTTTTTTTTTTTGTATGTCTTGGATGAATAGATATCATACACCTCTCTTCTTCATGATCTCACATTTTATTGCAGGTAAGTTCTTATGTTTTGCAGGTCCTTGGAAAATCGAAGAAGGTTAATACATGCATGAGTGATTCTTGAAGACCTTTTCTCAAATTTTCAAATGGATTGAGAACATAACAAATGAAGAGATTGATGTGAAAACCATATAAAGACCAATGTTTAAGAATTCAAGTTCCATTGCTACATTAACCATGCCAAGAATCCTTCTAAGAAGACATTATGCTCATCATGCTCATTCATTAATACCATGATATGCCTATATATATATATATATATATATATATATATATATATATATATAT
>JASDQU010244218.1:5135-21827 GCA_032191745.1 Picea mariana | reverse complement strand
AAATCATAAACCTTTTTCTTTTCTTTCCTCCAATTATTGAGGTGTCAACCTTCTAGGTTGACGTGTTTTAGAAGAAGGAGCATTATTCTCTCTATAGATCTTCGGATTGGTCCTTCTAGTAGGCATAGCCATATTTTTAATTTCAACATTTATTGCCACCTTAAATGCATTCTCCAATGATTTGGGTTCCCAAATGTGAACCTCATGTTGAATGTTATCCTTTAAAGTTCCTGTGAATACATCAATCAAGTGCTCATTTACAATATTTCTTACCTTTATATTCAATCTTTGGAAGTTCTCAATGTGCTCGGTAACTGAACCCTTTTCCTTCAGATTTATCAATTGGCTAAAGAAGGTATTTCTCCTTGTATCCACATAGTGTGATATCATTTGATCCGTGAAAATTGTCCAAGTGACAAGTGATTTGTGAGAACAAAGCCATCGATACCATACAAATTGATTCGGTTCTAAATATAAAGAAGAAATTCGCACCTTTTTTGTATGTGGCACATTATGTAGATCAAAGAATTGCTCCATCTGGAGTATCCATGTGATTGGGTCCTTGCCATCAAACTTCTTCATATCGATCATAGGAATGTGGTTGGTCTTCAACCCAAAGTTGGAGTTTCTCCATTCTTGATTCACCTTCCTTGTGTCCTCATCATGAATTTCATGGGATACATTTTCACTTTTAGGTGCCCTCTCTATTAGGAAATTTTTCAATCCTTCCATGATATCCCCTTTTAAAGTGTCCATCTTAGTGTTTATTTCATCGAACTAAGATTCTATTGAATCCACCATCTCTTGTAGTTCATATTTTGTTATTGTCTTCTTTTGTAAATCATCTATGTCCCTATGCATTTCTTCACCTTCATCAAGAATCCAAGTAGGATTGTCTGGAGGCTTATTTGGTGTAGAAGTTCCCTTTTTTGGTGGCATGTTGGCCAAGTATCACTTTAAACCTTGATTTTGAGGTGGTTATGCTAGACAATCTTCATTTTATTGTATCTCCAAACTTTCGGCCATTCTAAGTATGAACTTTTATTTTTTATAGGTCTCTGATATTTCTTCTCTTCAATTCCACATGTGTTTTAAAAATTGGATGTGCCAAGTGGAATTTACGGGAACTTCCCCACAACTTGTTCTTTTTTGTCCTTTCTAGAAGATCTCACTTGTATAGTGTGCCACAGACAAAATAATTGATATAAATTATGAAACTCGTACCAAAACTACTATGATCTGTCCAGTATCCAATGCAACTAGTCTCACTCAATTTGCATACTCTAGGAATAATTTATGATTGTTTTACCCAGAACACCTACTTGAGACTAGTCAATAAGACTAGTCAGATACCCTATCTTCCACAGGGTGTATCTACAAATTTACAATGACCCAGAAGATGCAATTTCTATCACCGATACCTTACTAATTTGTGAGAATATCCTCCAGATTTCAGGGTCTGAAATGTTACAGAAAAAATTTTATAGCGAAAATTCTGCAATGACTCAATTCTAGTTGATTCCAGAACCCTATCTTACAAACGGTGTATCTCCGAAACTGTAAGGCCTCAGGAGCTGAATTTGTAACCCAACGTACCTTGATACATCGACTAAATATCCTCCAAGTTGTTCCTTCTGATTCGCTATAGAAAAATAGTTATAGTGAAAATTCCATGGTGTCTTAGATGTAGTAGTGAAACCTCAAGACCTTGAGCTCTGATACCATATGTTAAGAACCAAATATCAATATATCATAGAAAAACCTCATAATAAGCACTCAATTCCTTGAAGAAGAGATAATTTCTGATAATAAGCCTCTTTGATGGGGCAACCTCCTTTTACCCCTCATAAATGTTCAAGTACAAGATGATTCCAAATGAAAATGTCTTCTTGGTATATATAGGAGACTAGGAGGTATAATTACAACTAATGGAATAAAGCCGACATAAATAAAATAAAATTACTAATGTAATATGTCCCAATTAAGGGGTAATCAACCAATATTAGGGCTTAACAAATTTCAATTGCAATGCCATTTCTTTTCAATGACAATGAGTAATGCAAGATTTTACTTTAGATGTAATGCAAAAAGTTGATGTAATATTTGTTTAAGTGCATTGCAACTTCTCAAAACAAAAAAAATGAATATTTTTCTTTTCCCAGATGAAATTATGACCAATACTAACAAAACTAAAAATATTTCAAGAATGCAAATAAAAATTTTGAAATCAATGCACCAAGGAAAAAAAGAATGATAGGAAATGAACTTTCTTTTCAACAATAAAAAGGGGAAAGATGGAAGAAAAAAGAAAAAAAAAAAAAAACTTATTTTTTATTTTCTTGTTTTTGAAGCAATACTAAAATGAAAAAATACTACAATTCTCCTTTTCAATGAAAAACAATTAAGAGTAAGTAAGAGAGACATAAATGAGTAAACCAAAATCTTTCAAACTATAAGGAGGGATAACAAAGCAACCTAATATATAGAGTCAAGAAAATAACTTTCACACTACCCAAATAGGCTTGAAGAAATTAGTAATGAAAACTAAATACTTTTTCATTTTTCCTTATGATATTAATTGATTTAACTAATTTCTCAAACTAATAGTAAGATACAAGGACTTAGAGGCTCTGAAAAGATCGCAAAAATCCAAACAAAACCCCAGGAAAGGCCGAGGAAAAATGAAAAACTATCATTTAGGAGATGTACACAAATTTGGACAGATCAACACGCATGTGTACATGCCTTTCTCAACAGTAAGGCACATTCATATGTATATGTCCACACTGTAGGACACATATACCACCCCATATCTTCCAAAAGGATTGAAAAGGTATAAGAAACAATCTGAAACAAAAAAATAATGAGTAAAGACAAAAACAATCCAAATCAATAGAAAAACAAATGCAAACACCTATAACTAACACAAAAAATGAGACAATCCCTAGTATGTTCACTAGATTTATTACATAGCAATTATCCTATGGTTATGGTTTAAAGCCACAACAAAGAGAGGACCTTCAAAGAGTGAACTCAATCCCAAAATTGGACTGAATAAATCTTGTAATTAACCTAACTAACTAGATATATGTAAGTAATACAGAAGCATACTAGGTTCCCGATGTTGGATGATCATTCCATGGTTGAAACCTTTCACTCCAGAGATCCTTTCCAATAGTCCCTTTGGTGACCT
Organism: Picea mariana; assembly: GCA_032191745.1. NCBI lineage: Eukaryota > Viridiplantae > Streptophyta > Pinopsida > Pinales > Pinaceae > Picea > Picea mariana. The sequence goes on along the minus strand of JASDQU010244218.1, from coordinate 18,634 downwards.
AAAAATAACCACGTTGAAAACTAAAAAGGGGCATTTACATGATAAATAACTCTCATAAAAATGATTGCAAGTAAACAATTAGATCAATTACTGTTTTAAGAATTTGAATTCTTAAACATAAACATCATGTATTAAAAGACAATTAATGTATGCAAAAGAGGTCTATTTATTAATGAAAAGTAAGACAAAGGTAATTACTAGATGTGCCTACTAGGATATTGCTCCAGAATCGGATTTCATGTCCCTCCACTAAGGCCACTGACCATAGATAGTACTTTTTACTCCAATGCTCCTCCAAGTCCAATCAATATGAATGGATTCTTCTATACAAGATATGAAGAGAAAGGAAGGATCAAAATAAGGGTTTCTAGGTATAAGGGAATAAATCAATAGCAAGGTAATAGGGGATTTCATATGGGGAAAGAAAATGTTGTCATTATGATGCTTCAAGTATGATTTGTCTCTTCTCTAGCCTTAGGCTCATTTTATTCCCTCTCCAACTCATTGGAGTGGTTACAAAGAGCTTTATATAGGAAATAGGGGTTCAAGAATTGGGGAAACACATAAACGTTTCCTAAAATAATGAAAAATATTATGTTTTTGATGAAAATTAGGGTGTATGTTTCCGGAAAAGAAGAAACTTGCATATGTATGTGTCTTGCATAATTGTTAGGGTGTGTGTATGTAAAAAAAGTACGTTTTGTATGAATCTATAGAGCAAAAGGGGATTTAGTTCTGCAAGTGGGAAAGGGAAAGGCCAAACATGCCATCAATACATATGTGGTGGAAATTGATGCTGTAACATGAAGGACACCTCCAACTCAAGGCATTCAATAAAACCACATCTATTGTACGAATCTGCATCATCGGAATAAATGAGATGATGTTGATCATGTAGAAACCATCTAATTACCAGTGATTGAAAAATATTGTTAAAAAATGCAAGGGGATTCACCAATAATTAAAATGGGCACCGAAGTTCTAAGTACAATATAACGAGTGTGAATATAATATATGATGTCGATCACTAGTATAATTGACCAATATGGGGTCAATGGTGGAGACCCACTATTAATCACGAGGAATCCTACCATTGATGTGTGCAAGTTCCAAGTTCCAAGGTACAATGTAGCTTGTATACCAATTTCTCAATAATGATATTTTTTCAATGGGAAGATATATGTTGAAGGATTACCTTAATTATCCTTCCATCAATCAACATGAAACAATGACTAAGACAATTTTTGAGTGAATGAAATTACCAAGTTACAATTGACACAAGGATAACCAACATGAAAGGTGAGAACGATTGAAGAATGGTTGAATTGGGCTCAACTTCCCTTGAACATATACAATGACACATTAAAAACTTGGGAAACATTCAATCAAAAAGACCAATGACATAATGAATCCATGCATGAAGCATTTTTTAAAGCACTCTCGATATTGACTATAACATAACCAATCAGAGGAGTAAATAACTCATAATCATGGTATATCTCCTAAGGAAACCTAAATGACAATTGTAAGAGAGTGATGCAAAATGTTGATTCCATGTTCAAGGGTGACAAAAAATGATAGCTAGCACTAAGATGAATAAATATAGAGAATCGCCCTCGATGATTTTTTTATGTTTTTTTAATTTTTTGCATCCTTTTCATTTTATTATTAGTAAAAAAAGACATAAAGGTTTGCTACATTGGAGAAATCAAGTGGCTTAATGGAATATAACTATGTTCCAAGTTAATGCAACATACCTATGCAAAGCAATGCAAAACATTTGTCGGTAAATGTTGTCTAGTTATAACAGTCTTCTTCAAGGACAAAGGTTGAAAAATGGATGCAAATCAATGCAAATGGAAAGAGGTCAAGAGTGAATACAATGGAATTAGTTGAGATAAAGTGAATTGAAATGTATCATTATGCACCAATTCATAAGAAATAATAAGAATATCAAACCATAATGAGATAAAAATGGTGAGAAACCCCTTTAGGACATGGATAGAAGAAGACTAAGAGAGAAGAATGAGGTTATCAACATTTTAGTCAAGGAGAGGCTAAATATGGGTTCTCAAGCATATCGATAATTAAAACATGAGTGCCAATTTTTTTTTTTTGAATAACTAAGGTAGCCCATGAAGGGTAGGAACTACCACACAAATTACAACATGCAATAAAGAGAAGGATTGATGTTGCAACCCAACGAGGTTGAATCAAAGGTATAATGTTTGAAAAGGCATGGATAATAATGAAAGATCGTAATATAGGGAAAAACGTATCTCTATATTCTATATGGAAAGACATACCTCAAATTTCATTCAATATCATCCTAGAAAATGCCAAAGAAAATGTCTCCAAATTTCTGTATACATGGTCAATAGCACTACCTGAGAACTAAATAAATCCAATATAAACCTTTGAAAATGACTCATGTTATGCAAAACAAAACAAAAACTTTAAAAACAAAAAAACCTTAAAAAACCAATATGTACAAAGGGCTATAGAGTAGTGCAACTTGTGCATAGTACTTCTGCAAGTAGATCCCACTACAACTTTGGTTCCAATGATATCTTTCATAATCATAGTCCCCTATTGGAAACATGCAACTCACCATCAAAGGGCCATGACATACAAGTATCAACTTCCATACTCCTAAAGTATCATGATTCCAGTGAAGAACTAGAACCGAGTTAGTGTTAGAAATGAATCTAGGAAAAACACACTTAAACATATCATGAAATATCACAACTCGTTATGATTCACATCAATCCATGGTAAAGGTAAAATACAATTATATTTGGTATGGATTGGAGTGCAAAATTTAGTGGCAAGTTCCAAGACAGGAATCACAAGCACAATCGCGTTAAGGATTAGCAGTTCAGTTGATGACCCATAAAATGCATCGTGAAAGTATTTGAAAGGGACAAGTTTCAGGGATATGTCCAGAGGTAGATTATTCAAAATGTTGACCAAGTTTCTCACCATAAAAACTTCATGTGTTAGGCTCGAGTATTGGTAGAAATTTATATCTCTACATGAAATAAGAATTTTTGTGTCAACCACTAACATTTCCAATTCAAGAAGAGATAATGACCAATGATGGATATATTCCCCTGGTTTATCACCCATAATCATGGCTTTGAGGATAGCCTCATCTTAAGGAAACTCAATATCCAAGAAATCACATGAATCGAGAGGATTGATGACCGAAATGGGCATAGTGAGTTGATCATATTCCACATCATGATGGAGTTTACGATCAACATCAGGTGATGTCAAATGGATTTCCTAATAATTAATGTCTATCATGCTCGATGTAATTATCACTCTAAATGATTCTATGTAAAAAGGATGAGGTACTACCCAAGGATCTTGACTGAAAAGTAACACATAAGATGAAACTGATCTAGAAGACGAAGAAAATCCTTATGATTCAATAGCACCCAAATGTTAATTAGACAACCACAATCTTTAATTAATATGCAACAAACACACACATCAAATGGAAAAATAAAACATAGTCATTTACGTGGTTCGCCCGACCTCGGGCTACGTCCACCAAGAAGGTATCGATGCTTTCTCATTATCATTCAATGGAGATTATATAGTCGTATAGTGTCAAGGTTTACAGTCATATAAAAAAAAATAATAACCGAGCAGTAAATTTTCTCCTCTGCATGCAGTAGCGAAATTGACACCTACACAACCGAATATGCAAAAACGAAGATAAGGTTGATGACTTTTCCTTGGAGAAGGGTTCTATTGTCAACCATTTCAACAATATCCACCTTGACAACAAAATTATCTGATATCTTTCTCATTATTTTGTTCATCACCTTTTCTACAAGCCAAGAGAAGCCAAGAATCATCATAGATTCTCTAAAAGTACTGGTTTTGTGAATATGTCTTTGCAGTTCTCTTTTGTATGAACTTTTTCAAGAGAAACTCCACCTTCATCGATGACCTATATTACAAAATTGTACCTAATAAGAATAAGTTTAGTTTTACTGTGGTAGGATGGATTCTTTTCCATGTGAATAACACTTTGACTATCACAAAGTAGCTTTACTTTGTCCTGCATCCTTCCAAACTCACCAAACAAACCGTTTAACCAAACCACCTCTTTGAAAGCATGTAAAGTAGCTATGTATTCTACTTTTTTAGTGGATAAGGAAACAATGCTCTGTATCTTTGACATCCAACTAATATCTCCACCTGCAAGAGTAAAGGCATATCCTAAAGTTTACCTCATTTTTTCCAGATCACCTGCAAAATCAGAATCAACATATCCACAAACTAACTCGCAACCACTGTTATAGGTGATATAGTAATCACTTGTGCCCCTACGATACCAAAGAACCCATTTCACTATTGCCTAGTGTTGTTTACCTGGATTTTCCATATATCTTCTGACAACCCCAACTCCATGTGAAATGTTTGGTCTTGTACTAACCATTGCATACATTAAGCTTCCTACTACATTAGCATACAGTATTCGATACATATGTTCCTTTTCGTCTTTTGTACTAGGACATAAACTTGAAGAAAGATTAAAATGGCAAGAGAAAGGTAAAAAAACTCATTTCACATTGTTCATACCAAACCTCAAAATTATTTTCTCAACATACTATTGTTGTGACAACCAAATCTTATCATTCCTCCTATCTCTAAATATCTCCATGCCCAAAATGTTCTTTGTTGCTCCTAGATCTTTCATCTCAAATGTCCTAGCCATTTGAGCCTTTAACCTGTTGATATTAGTTATGCTTTTTCTTGCTAATGAATACAATACTAAGATAATGAATATGCCATTATTCAATTTCTTAAAGTAGACACAATGATCATACTAACTCCTTGTATTATTCTGGCTCATCATTAAAGAGTCAAATTTTTTGTACCATTGTCTAGGCGACTGCCTCAGACCATACAATGATTTCTTGAGCCTGCAAAAAAATTTCTTGTTGCTATTCTGAACAAACCCTTCAATTTGTTCCATGTAAATATCCTCATCCAAATATCCATGTAAGAAAGCAGTATTAACATCTAGCTGCTCCAACTCCAAATCAAGTGACGCAACTAATGTTAACACAAATCGAATTGAAACAATCTTAACAACTGGTGAAAAACTCACATTAAAGTCAGTACCTTCTTTATGAGATTTTCCTTTTGCAACCAGCCTCTCTTTGTACCTTTCTACCTTATCATCAATGCCCTTCTTCAGCTTGTAGACCCACTTGCAACCTATAATTTTCCTATCTCTTGGAAGTTCTACCAAGTCCCATGTGGCATTCTTCACTAAAGCATTCATTTCATCATTCATTGTTTCTTTCCATTTTTCACTATTAGAACCCTCGATAGGTTCTTGATAGCATGAAAGTTCATCATCATTAGTACTTAAAGAAACTGATGAAACAAAATCATCATACCTTCTTGGAGGAACTCTAACCTGTGTAGACCTCCTTAGGGAAGTTTGTGGCTCATCCACAATCTATTGATTGTCATCATCATCCATGTTTTCCTATGCAAGAACCTCTTCATGAACATCTTCAGAAACTTGTTCATGTTCACTTTCATCTGTATTTGAAAGAGTTTCAAATTGAATATGTTGATATTTCAGTACTTCTACCTGTTTCATTTGAACATCTACGTCTGATTTGATGAGAGATGATTCATAAAATATTACATTTATGTTAATGGTGATCTTGTGGGAAGCAGGATCACATAAGATGTACCCCTTAATACCATCACCATATCCAACAAAGATAAGCCTTTTTTATTTTGGATCTAATTTAGAACGCTGATGTTTCAGAATTAGAGCATAGACTTCACAACCAAAAACTTTAAGATTAGAATAATTACAAGGGTGACCTATCCATACCCCTTCAGGAATATTGCACTCTATTGTTGTTGATGGTGATCGATTCACAAGATAACAAGTTGTAGTTACTACTTCTTCCCACAGTTCCTGTTGCAAGTTGGCATTACTAAGGATACTCCTTACTCTCTCTAGAAGAGTCATGTTCATGCATTCAACAACTCCATCTTGTTGAGGAGTATAGGAACTGGTTTTATGCCTATCAATCCCAAACTCGTTGCAATAGTTCTCAACTTTCATTGACTTAAATTCACCAACATTATCAATTCTTAAAAAATTAATGGACCTACGAGTTCTCTTTTCCACTAAAGATCTAAACTGCTTAAAGACAATAAATACATCATCCTTTCTCTTCAACATATAGATCCAAACCTTCCTAGATAAATCATCTATAAAAGTAACAAAATATGATGATCCTCCATACAAAATAGTAGGGTATGGTCCCCAAACATAATAATGGATATAGTCAAGGATTCCCTCACTGGTGTATCTTTCGGTTTTAAATTTATTCCTATTTTGTTTTCCATAAATACAGTGCTTCTATAAATCTAACTTTAAAGACTTTAGACTAGGAAGTAACTTGCGATCAAATAATACCTTCAATCCTCTTTTTCTCATATGGCCCAACTGTTGATGCCATAGTTGAATAGAATCACTGTCATTCTTGGATACAACTATCACATGACCTGACTCGGTTCTTCCTTCTAACAAAAACAAGTTTCCAACCTTCTTCACCTTCATGACCAGTAGGATTCCTTTGTAGACCTTCATAACTCCACCTTGAAAACCACTTTTATGTCCTCCAGTATCTAAGACTCCTAAAGAGATTATATTCTTCCTTAGCTCTGGTACATGTATCACATCAGTTAGTATCTTAACAGATCCATCAAACATATTAATTCAAATTCTACCAATTCCCACAAATTTACATGATATATGACGCAAACCCCCCTGCCTCAGCAGGTTCTACGTGATCTCTCGGTCTAAGGATCGTTCAAATTCCTCTTCTGAGATGAAGTGGCTCTTTTGATTCCTTGTTAGAATATTCAATCTTTAATCCACAGGCCCTTCGTGAAACTCCACCTGCACAAGAATGCAACCGCCACGAGCTTCAAACTTTTGACGCAGACCCCCCGTGCCTTAGCAGGTTCTATGAGACCTCCCGGTCTAAGGATCATTCAAATTGCTCTTCTGAGGGGAAGCGGCTCTTTTGATTCCCTGTTGGAATCTTCAATCTTTAATCCACAGGTCCTTCATGAAACTCCACCTGCACAAGCATGAAACTGGCACGAGCTTCCACCTACACACAACCTTAGCACAACCACGACCTTTTCCTGAAATGGAAATTTCGGGTTTCGGGACTCCCTGTGTGCTGATGTCGAGAGTCCTTGACTCTTCGATCTCCTGATCTCCAAAATGTCGATTTGTCGAAATGGATTTACTCATGGCTAGCCCCTTGGGCTATACCCTTAGTCCATATGACCTCCCCTCATATGACATCAACCTTCTTCGGGGTTCATTGACGCAGAGCACCCAGTGTTCTTCCCTCAAGACTCCTGAAAAACTGATTTATGAAATACCGAAACACTTTGTCTCCCGGATTTCTCCTCCATTCGCGATTTTGAGTTTTCCAACACCGAAATGCTTGGTTCTCTTGGTCCTCAAGATTTCCCGAAATGTCAAATTTCGGTATCCCGAAATACCTTCCCGCGGTTCTTCCTTTTTTTGGAATTTCGGAGTTTCAATCCCCGAAAACCTCTGAACCCTTGTCTTAGGAACTCCTGAAGTTCTAGACTCCGATACGCTAAAATGATTCCTTCCTCCAAATGCTTTCGGACTTTTACGTTTCGAGCTTTCCTGATGCAAGGCTTCCTTCCTGGTGCTTGCTCTCTTGCACTTCCGGTATCCGAAATGTCGAAGTGACGATATGGCCTTTTTCGCTCCTGGTCGAGATCAATGGCTATGATCCACTCCCAAATCAACGATCCTGATCCTTTTGGGATTTTCCTCCCGAAGAGCCGTGATCTCTCATCCTAAGGATTTTCGAAATCCCGATATCCGGTATGTCGAAATGCTCCCGACAATACTTTTCTGAATGTTTTCGGGACTTCGTGTTTCATAATTTCGCGAATCCCATTGCACTAAGACCTCGCCGACTTCTGATACTTCCGGTACCTGAAGTATCGAAGTACCCTCCTGCTTCCATGTGTCCTCTCCCTGGACGCTTCTAATCCTCTTTCATATTTTGGGACTACACGATCCCTGTGGCACAATTCCTCTGTCTTCTCGAATCCCCGGTGCCCAAAAACCCGGTGGACTCCCCGATCTCCACCACGTGTCCTCCTATGAAGGGACGGTCTAGATCATTTTCAGGACTTCGTCGTTGACGAAGTCGAAAGACTCCCCTCTGTGTTTTCCCGATGTCTGAATCCCCAAAATGGGTGATCTCGCGATACGTGTCCTCTAAACGGACGGCTCATATCTCTTCACTTATTTTGGGACTATCACTATGGAATGTCTCGACCTTTCGCCATCAGGACCTATGAAATCCCGAAGTCCAAAATCTCGATATCCACGTCTGTTTCAGGACTTTTCTCCTCTGCTCACAAGGGTTTAAACCTCGTGCTTCTTCTAACAGATCCGACGGCTATCGGCCACCTAAGTGATATATGACGGTCTAGACCCACTCCCTTCCTATGCGCTCTCCTGCTGCTATCTGAACATGGAAATTTGATGGTCCATATCTTCCCTTCAGCCCGATTTGACGACAGCTGTGCTCCCCCAGTTGAGAATATGCTTTCTTCCTATCCTTGGAAGATTCTCCAAAAGCCAAGGGCTTCGATCTTTGATTCTTTCCTTCTCTGTGAGTTCTTCCACAGTTGATATCACCTACGTATTCGAAAATGATGTCCCTCCTAATCTTTTGGGACTCTAAACTCTCCACAGAGTTCTTTGTACACAAAAGCACTATCTCTCCTGAGCTTGGTCTTCTCTGAAACCTTAAAAGGTTTTCACAAATCCTGCAAACCTTGTAGAATCTCTACACGCTAACTCGGTGTTATCTCTTTTGTGCTTCTCCACTACTCAGATCTCTAAGGAATTTGTCCTTTTTCCTTCTCCCTTAGATGGAGAATCTGATTACCTTTTGGCACTCTCTTAATCAAGCAACTTCTTGCTGAGTCTGCAAGGTGTTCAGAAACCTTGTGAAGATCCTTCCTTGGACTCTTCTTCTATTCTAAAATTCAAAGATTTCTCTCTGTGCGCTCTGGAACCTACTCAATGCCCTCCTAGAAGAGTATCCAGAATCCTTAGTGATTATGTTTCTCTATGGACTCATAGCAGAGTTCCTCCTCAACACTTTGTGCCTGTGCTCAATGCCCTCCTGATAGAGCTCTATAGAACCCTCAGTAGCTCTATTTTCTCCTATGTGTTTCTCTACACATCCATGCCTCCAAGGTGTTCAACAACCTTGAGTTTTCTTTCCCTAAGTTTAAGATTTCAGTTGGTGCCCTCCTGGCACGTCCTTGTCCACATTCCACATAATTGGAAGTGCTCTCTGGCACTGGCTATTAGAACCTGCAATGTTTTGTCACACCCTCTTGGCATGAAGCCTCAAAGATCTCCTAAACTTGAAATCAAACAACTCTTGCAAATGCATACCTATCCATACATCTACAACATATAAAGAACACACATAGACATTCACACAACACAAACAATATGCCGGAAAAACTGCTCTAGTTTGTATTAATAGAAATGCCTCTCTTTACAAGGTGTTCCTCAGCTCACACTTTTTGACAAAGTCTCAGATCCTTCTCTCTGTGCTCTATACCCTATGCATCCTCCTCTTTTTTCAAAATAAGATCCAATATCTTTTACATGAGAGGTCTCTTCGAGCTCTTCCCTCCAATCTACGTACCCTTTTCAATCTGTATTAACTCTACAATTGAATGGGCTTTGTAGTCCAGATCAGATCTAGATCTCAGCCTTACAACCATTAAGGATATTTACATCTATGCTTGCACAAAGGCGTGACTTCATGGCTCAACGACCTTACAACATTTAATTACATTTACATTCAAATTTTAAAATGTGAGAGGGTTGGTGCCTCTTCTCCTCATTGAATGTGTGTGCTTGAATGCATTGAGCTGGTCAACGCATGGTTGTCATGGAGAGATGATCCTGCATCAATATATCATTTCCCATGTAAAAAATTCCATCATCTATAGACTGATAAGTAATAAACCAGTGTCTATGAAGACACGTGTGATTTGAAGCACTAGAATATAATAACCATTGTTGATCCTATCGTGAAACAACACTAATTGATAAAACTTCATCAGTCATACCTGAAGCTGTTACTGAACCTGTTTCGGTTGCATTTGCTTCCTTCATCTCTTTTGGAGGGTCTTCTTTGGAGGCTTTTTGTCTCTTCCAACAATCCTTCTTCAGGTGTTCATATTTGCCACAAAACTAACACTTAATCTTTCTCTTCTTTCCCTTCGACTTTGACCAAGAGAAATCCCTCTGTACATGTGCTCTTTTTTTAAGTCTTCCTCTAACCACCATCACCTCAAATGTAGAGGTTTCAAAATTGGATTTCTTCCTTGTTTCCTCGGACAGTAAAGCTCTGACAATAACATCAAACTCAATAATTTATGTTGACCTCAAACTAATAGAGGTAACAAAGTGATCCCATGACTCGAGCAAAGAACACAATAATGTAATTGACTTATCTTCAGATTCAAATTTCACTCTCATGCTAGTCAACTGGACTAAAAGAGTATTAAAATTATTTAAATGATTAGCTATTTTCATGCCTTCCTTCATGCGCAAATTGTACAATTGTCTTTTAAGGAAGATCTTGTTCATCAAGGATTTCGTCATATACAAGATTTCCAGCTTCGTCCACAAACCAACTGTTGTATTCTCCGTAACAATGTTGAACAAAACATCATCAGCCAAACAAAGGTGTATGATACTCAGTGCTCTCACATCAATCTCTTCCCACTCTTCATTTGGAATGGTCATGGGTTTCTTTGATTTTCCCAAAAGCAACTTCACCATGCCTTGTTTCATGAGTAGATCATGCATCTTGACCTTCCAGATCTCGAAAAAAAAATTGCCATGGAACTTCTAAATTTCGAATTTAGCACTCTGATTTTTCACCATTTTAATCGCCATGTTGCTTCTGGACAATGAAATTTACAATACTTACACACATTTCTTGATTCTTCTACACATTCCAAAATCTGACTACAAAATCCTTCTATGGAAATGCCTTCATATTGTATACAAAAAATTGGATTGACAACCAAAAAAAATAACCCGGAGATTACGTTGTCGTTCTTTATCTCATAAGGAGAAAAATATAGTAATTAAAAAAAAATGTACATAAAAAATTTAGAGACCACTTCACCCTTTAACATTAGAGGCCATCGCTGATTTCAGATTAGAGAACACCGTAAGTCCAGGAGAGAATCAACGTGGCCTTAAATCTTGGAGTCCAGAGCTAATCTGAAAACAGTGCTCCCCATGCACTGACTGACTAGCATTGATGTGAATAGAATATTGCTCTGCATCAGCGCTCCTCCTCCATGAACAATTGACGCATGCGACCTTGAAGACTGACAATTGAGAAAACAAATGTGCATGGACCCTCCACACACTTCGCAATCTTGCACCACGGTTCTTTTGGCCTCACAGATCTCTAACCTGAGCTCTGGTACCAATTGTTAATTAGACAACCACAATCTTTAATTAATACACAACAAACACACATATCAAATGGAAAAATAAAATGCAGTCATTTGTGTGGTTCGATCAACCTTGGGCTACGTCCACCAAGCAGGTATCGATGCTTTCTCATTATCATTCAATGGAGATTATGGAGTCTTATAATGTCAAGGTTTATAGTCATAGAAAAACAAATTAATAACCGAGCAGTAAATGCTCTCCTCTGCATGCGCCAGCAGAATTGACACCTATGCAACCAAATCTGCAAAAACAGAGCTAAGGTTGATAACTATTCCTGAGGAGAAGGGTTTTGTTGTCAATCGTTTCAACACCAAAGAGATCATACTATAGAATCTGAGTTTGAATAATTGAGTGGTAGAGGTAGTGGGAATATACCCATCAAATATAAATCTTTTAACATGCCTAAACCAACATTGTCATAAGTGCTCATGGAAGCATTGATTAATGGAACATTCATTGGGAATATACCCATCAAATACGAATCTTTTAACATGCCAAAACCAACACTGTCATAAGTTCTCATGGAAGCATTGATTAATGGAACATTCATAATGGTGTAATTGCTATAATATTTCATAAAGTAAGTTAACAATCCACGTATCAATATTAAACAATTTTTCTTCACGTCGAAAGGAAAGGACCCTAAATAATGAAGACACGAAATATTTCATCGCATAGAACTAACTATTCCTTAAAAACGAGTGTAGTCTATAGGGGCATTATCTACTTCAACTTCAATGGAAACAGTGTTTCCACCTAGTTCAACAAAAATGGTGGCAATGATTCGATGAGGTTTGAATGTGTGGTCATAGAATTATTTGAGCATAGTGTTTGATTGGAAAATATCTGGAGAACCTAAGGCTCTCGAACGTGATAGAGACATGATGTAAGTGGAGGATCCTTCATCAACAATGCATCTAAAGGTGTTGGTCCCACATGAAGTCACTTTAATTTGTAAATAAATTCGATGAGAGAGACTAGGAAAACTCTTGTCAATGTCAAAACAAATTAAATGCGTATTTGAGGGATCAACTCTACCTATTTCTTTCAACAATGCTTTATACTACATAGGAAATCTTTGAACGAACTCTAGGATAGACATAGCACATGGTGCTCATGCTAAATCCTTGCATAGGAAATCTTTGAACGAACTCTAGGGTAGACATAGCACATGGTGCTCACTCTAAATCCTATACAATATTATAATTGTGAGCAGCCCGAGTATTTGAGTCGTGCATAAAACACCCTTGCGTGGGTGGAGGGTATCAAAGGATGGATTCTCTATAGGGAGAGGACCACTAGGATGAGATGAATATTGATCCTTATCTAAAGTACAATCTCATAATTATGAGCTCTTATCTAGAGATTAATAGCCCCGTCACACATGTATACATTTGAATTAAATCCATTTCACCCTTGTTGATGGTTTAATTGCATCCCCCTATCGAGGAACATGGTTTTTTGCAACCATTTTTTATTGATGTACGGGAAAACAATTCGTTATAATGGTGTGTTACTACTAAGCTACTCATTGAGATAAGTATTGGTGAATATTTTCCATATAAGGATATTGATGACTAAGATGATATCCATTAAAAATATTGCACGGAAACTTCAGTTTCTTCTTCTCTTTCATGCCTAATACATTAGTATTTGGATTAAAGGAATTCTCTTTCCGGGTTAGGTTTGGATTAAGTATTGGTGAATATTTTCCATATAAGGATATTGATGACTAAGATGATATCCATTAAAAATATTGCACGGAAACTTCAGTTTCTTCTTCTCTTTCATGCCTAATACATTAGTATTTGGATTAAAGGAATTCTCTTTCCGGGTTAGGTTTTTTATTTCTATTTTTCCTCTTACC
>JASDQU010244217.1:57301-77456 GCA_032191745.1 Picea mariana | reverse complement strand
TTTTTGTCTAATGAATATGTGTTAAGAAAGTAGTTTCAACCTCCTCCTTAACATATATTTTTTCTTTTTTTCTAAGTTATTTTTCAAGTAGAAATAGATCATGGTGACCATGGTTCAGAAGATAATTCATGATGGTTGAACCCGACTAAATTCCTTAATGTTTGGCTCTTTGGTCATCCCCCAAAAACCATAACTCAACACACCTTTTATTTTTTGTTTTAATAAAGATAGTAAAGATTAATTCCATGCACCACTGGTCATTATTATAAATTCAGTTTGAGCTTCAAAGATAATTAGGCCATTCTTAGGTGATAGACAAGAAATATTTCCTTAGGAAATATTAAGGGTACCCTCCTTTAGCCCGAGGACTAGCTCGAAGGCCTAGAGTGGCACAAGAAGGTGCATCCTACACACTATGCCCTGTAATTTAGCGCTTTTTTCAAGAGGGGCCAACTTGGGGGACAACAAGTTGATAACTTGATGGACATGTTGCTAGGTCTATGAGATGGAGGAAACTCTCCAAATAAACATGGTTGCCCTAAAATTATTCAAGAACATCTAGGATTTGATGTATCCAATGTCTCAATTAAGGTTTCATATTTAAAATATTTAAATCATAAATATAACAATTATCTTCAATGTGCCTTTCAAGCTTCTAAACCAACAATTTTATTTAGAAAAGATCAAAGTAACACACCTTAAGACACTCTATCAATGCCTAAGTAACCCAATGGATAAAAGGGACCTTCCAAATGTGCATCCCCTACTCATTGATGACATTTGACATAGGAATATTACACAAGTGAAGGTATGAATAGAGTTTCAACAACCCCAATTATGCCACAAAGGTGATGAAATACAATGAGAATCATCAAGAGTCATTACTACCTACCAAAGGATATCTTGTCACAATCCCACAAGTGAGTACCATGGGGTGGTAAACACCTAAGAGAATGATCGCTAAGCTTCTTGCTCACATTGTACATTCAAGTAAGATGAAGTTACTTGAACCCTAGTGACCTTCTTGATGTTAAATGCCTTAAGAGCCTTCTGTATTGAAGGGACGTATAATAAGTCACTAGTGTTGGGTGATCATTTCTTCAACCCATCAAATGAGAGTGGAAGGGAAATGTAGAAATACACCACCTTTTCAAGAAATGATAAGTGTCTTCATGATTACACATAAGTGTTACAAAAGTCTTCATCTCAAGTATCCAACAACTTTAGGCCCTTCTAACTGTCAGTGTAGCCAAAAAGAAAGAAAGGTTTGGTTTATTTTAGCATGTTATGTGATTGACTTTAGAGTTGCAGTTTGACAAAATGGATTAGTTATGTGTTCTTTGAGATCTTTAAAAAATCGATACCATGTAGAGGTCGCGAACTTGTGATTATCAAAAAAATGATTATTACTTTAAGTTCTTTGTGTGCAAATGGATTTGCATAAATTAAATGATTGGAAAAGAAAATTAATGATGAAAATATATATCTTCTTTCTTTGTTTTCATTTTATTAAACTACAATGAGCATAAACAACAAGCAAACCCAGCCAACAATAAGCACAAATATGGAGGAAAATACTATTGAAAGTTTGAACACAAAAAGATGAGTACTTGATCAACAACCAATAAAATCTGTCCTATATGGATCATTAGAATTCTCTAACATTTTAGACATTAGGCATCAACAAGTGGCTAGAAGTAGTGAAACTGGGGAAAAAAAAAAATCTATCTCAGAAAAACCCTGAATATATATATATATATATATATGTGTGTGTGTGTGTGTGTGTGTGTGTGTGTGTGTGTGTGTTATACACACACACACATACACATCTATCTATCTATCTATCTAGAGAGAGAGAGAGAGAGAGAGTCAATTGGGTTTATCTTGGGTGGTTGGGAGGAATAATTTTTATCCTCCCCACCCAGGTTCAATTCCCGCAAATGACATGTTGAGCTCATAACAAGTATATTTTTGTAATAGCTTCGAACACCATTGTTTACCATCCTTTTCCCCTAAAGAATCTATGGTTTACCTTGGGTACCATCCTCGAAACAAGGGGAAGTACTAGGGGGTTTTCCTCAAGCAGTATAACCTGTAATACAAACACATACACAAAAGTGGTCATTGACCTGCTACAGTGCTAAAAAGGTCACATAGATGCACCTCAACACACTTAGGAGACAGATAGATATGCATAGTCCCAAAATGAAGGATCACATGACTTTCAAGCTATAAAAATAATCAATTACCTTTAAATTAAGAACAATAGTGCAACYGAGGGAAAGCAAAGAAATAAGAGTTTCAATCACTATAATAGACTAAATGATAAGATTTTAACTGTGTTATATTTTGTTTCTTGAAAAAACATTACTTGTATTACCAAAAAAATATGGTACAAGTAAATTTACAAATGAGCACAAGTTTACCTAAAGGCTAAGAAAATAACCTTTAGATCACATTGCATCTCAATCAAACAACCACGCACATCTCTCCAAAGAGTGTTTTGACTTTAAAATAAATGTTTAGCTCATTAAACAAACATTGTATAAAATAAGCAATAAACAACATGCTACCACAAAATACAACGTCACATTGAAACTTCTATAAATTTATATACAATGTGACAACTCAAACACAATGTCAAGCACCTCTAAAGTCAAAAGGGCCAATGGAATCTTCATTCACTAACAAAACAACTTTCCAATAAATCTTACCAAACAAAATATGCCCATAGGTGTCCCAATAAAGCTCTAGTAGTTTCAAGCACAATTGCAACACCAAAATACATGATGAATTGTCTCAACCTATTCACAATGAGGACAAATACAGTGCTTAAGTCTCGTCTATGACAATCACTCCCTGAAGGGAAACCTTTGCGAGCTTGATAATCAAACAAAGACTTGCTTCTTAAAAGACAAACTAAAAGACTATATTATCCAAGGGTGATCATTGACTTCACTTATGAATCTAAGCAACTCAAACCATTTGTTCCATGGAATGTAATATAGTAAGGAATTGGTATAATGTTTTGGGCTTATAAACCCAAATTACCATAACCAAACCTACCAAATAGGCATGAGGCGGGTGAATATTGGGCTTCTAGAATATCTTATGGGATCAATTACATGCTTCCTAAATAATTAGTTGAATCAAGTCAAATTCACATGAGAGACTAAACCAATTGAAAATCTATTTCTTAACTAATCTCTTTATAACATATGTATCCACACAGGGTATAGTGGAATGCTAATCTTTCCAAGAACAAATTCAATGATGAACACAATCAAATCCTATCCTAAAGCCAGTCCAATGCCAATAAAGTGTGAGTACTACTTTTTCCTTTGCTTCCCAAATTCTTTTTACACAAAGTGAACCATCACTGTTTCTTAAAAATAAGTTGATAGAGCTTTAAACGCGTTGTGCAACGCACTCATGAGTAACACCAAATCTAACTTTTGATTGATTAATGTTGAGAACAAATTATATAGTTAAAGCTTTCTTGTAACACAGGAAAAATAGAGACATTGTTCACTATTTAAAAAAGTCTTTTAAAGTCATATGAGAGTAATATTTTTAAAAGCTCTAATAAAAAATATTTAGATGAATGAGATTTATGTGGTGAAAGTTTTTTTTGAAATTAGTTTAAAATATCCACAATATTGTTTGTTAAGGTTGACTTTTCGAATCCACAACAAAATCTATCTTTAAAACACAAATATCCATATTTAAAACTATCCACAAACATACAAACTCAGTTTGCTCACTAAATCTTACAACCTTTTCATATTTACTATATTGCTTGTTGATTCTCTTTAAATATTGATTTTAATAATTTGAAAAACTTATTGAAAAACTTCTTATAAGCCTAATCTAAATTTGGTTTGATGCCTTGAAGTAGATATACTTTACCACAACCAAGTGAACTTTGCTATATTATTGGATTACATGTTTTTTTTTAACTCCAAAACTACTTGGAACAACATACCTCCAAATGAATAGTTATTTTGATGGCTCGTCGTTCATCTTTTGTCATTAAAATTTTTATTTATTTATGAATTTCAGAATCAAGTATTTCTTATTAAAAATGTTTTTAATAAATTAAATTTAAAATCTTAAAAACAATGAGAAACAACTTTCACTTAAAAATCTCTTTAATAAATAAAATTTAAATTTTCGAAGATCAATGTAATGGCTTCCACTTAAAATTGTTTTCCTCTTTAATAAATAAAATTTAAATTTTCGAAGATCAATGTAATGGCTTCTACTTAAAATTATTTTCATCGTTACGTTCTTTCACTAAAAATCACTTTCCTTCATTTTTTTATCATTAATGTTATTAAATATGAATTTTTATTTTTATTTTTTATCATTAATGTTATTAAATATGCATATTTTTTTTTTATTAATGTTATTAAATATGTATCATTATAAATTTTTTGTTTATTAATTTTAATTTTAATTTTTTGTATCTAGGAGAATCAGTAACAATAATGATATCGTACTCGCATGACACGGGGTTGAATCTCGTTGGATGCCTTATACCTTCTAGGGAGAAGTATTGTACCCGGATAAGATGAGGTTTGAACTCGTGACCTGCTTAGAAGCACGAACGCCTTAACAACACGTCCGCTGGCCACTAGACCACACCTCTGCGGGTTGAAAAGGTAAGAGGGCTTGACCCAGTTAAGCTTTTTTCCACGACTAGACCACGTCCTTGCTCGGGTTTGAGCACAAGACCTGACCTTTGTTGGGAGAACGACTTTACCATTCAGTTGCGTCCGTCGACCTTGAAAGGTAAGCGGACTTGGCCCAGTTAAGCTTTTTTTCGCGACTAGACCACGTCCTTGCTCGAGTTTGAGCACAAGACCTGACCTTTGTTGTGAGAATGACTTTACCATCAAGCCACCTCCACCAACCTTAATTTTCTGCTTATTAATTAAAAAAATCTTTCCAATAATATATTTATTTTTTATAATGGTATTTATATTTAAGACATGTCTTAATAATAAACATTTTTACGTTATTATTATTTTTTAATAAAAGTAATTAATATATCTATTAAAAATATAATGCAATTATATTAGACAATATAGTAATAAAAAAATGTCATTTCTGAACAAAACCCAATATAATCATCAAACAACATGTGTCTGATACAAAGAAGTCTAGATCATCTCGATACAAAGAAGTCTAGATCATCTTCATATAAGATTTCAAAAAGATTTTACTAATATAAATTCTTAAAAAAACACCTAGTATCAATATTGTTCTATATAAAATAAGAAATACTAATGAAAAACATGCTTGCAAAATGCCTTATCTTCATCAATATAAGTCCATCTCTTTAACCATTTGGTGGACCCTTTTCTCTTTCTTGGGATCATCGGGAACATAATTCACTAATATTTTAAAGTTTGAAGTAATAATTTAGAAATCTTTATTGAGGTTTTTTTTTTTTTTCCAAAAAAAATTATCTCATAAATTCTTTTACAAATCCAGCAACAAGCTGTGTCCATCACAGTACAACTCCAAATCCCATGCTCCAAAACACAACAAAACAAAACAACCCAGCACAGTACGCAGGCTGTAAAAACAGTGAACAAAATACAAGGCAGAAGAAACCCCAACAGGGAAAAGATAGCAGCAGAAGGAAAAATGTCTCGGCGACAGCAGAAGGCCCCAAACGCCCTCAATGGCGCTCCACGCGGGTGCCCCTACTGCAGCCAACCGATCCTCCCCCGCCACCGTCAACAACCCAGCGAGCAAAACCCCCCGGAATCCACAGCCTGACCGTGAAAGAAACGCCCTGCAGGCCTCCACGCGAAAGCACCGCAGAGCACCGGCCGCAAACCGCAGACCGGTCCGCGCGACCACCACCCGGAAACCAGCAGCGCCACCACCCAGCTTTACCACCGACCCCATCCGAAGAACACCGCAGACCGCCTCCCACAAGTCGCACTGGTCCCGCCCATCCGCTCTGTAAAGGGTAAACCCGCCCTGTGCTTCACCATGATAGAAAAACCAGGGATGCAGCTAGCAAGAGCTAGCCGCAGAGCACAAACTATATTCTTTAACATTGTACATTCAATTTGCATAACTAAAATTTACATTTTTTTATTACACAAGGGTGTTCATGATCATTACATTTTAAAAAATGCATTGGTGCCCATTCCTATAAACCTTTGTTGTCATCAAGAATACATATCCTATTACTATTGATGAAACCCTCATGCATACACGAAACTTTGTACATTTCATGAATTTCCTTGTAATTGATATCCCAAATTTTGCAAACATGCTTTTCATTAATATTTCTTACTTTATATAAAACAATATTGATACTACGTGTTTTTTTCTAGAATTTATACTAGTCAAATATTTTTGAAATCCTATGTAAAGAATGATCTAGACTTCTTTGTACTTGACACATGATGGTTATGTTAGTTTTTGTTAATAAATGATATTTGTTTTATTACTATATTGTTCAATATAATTGCATTCTATTTTTAATAGAATATTAATCATTTTTATTATAAAAAAAACATAAAAACTTTTATTATCAACATAACATATGTAACAAACATAAACATCATTATAAAATATAAATAATACATAAACACCATTATAAAATATAAATATATTATTGGAAAATCTTGAATCTTAATTAAATGTTAATTAAAAGAAAATTTATCAATGATGTGTAAACACTAGTGTTTTTATTTTTAACATAATAATTTTTATTTATTATTAATGTGATTGACTTTAGAGTTGCAGTTTGACAAAATGTGATCTTTGTGTTTTTAAAAAAACCAATACCATGTAGATACCGTGAACTTGTGATTATCGAAAAACTGATTATTACTTTAAGTTTTTTGTGTACAAATAGATTTACATAAATTAAAATAATTGGAAAAGAAAAATAGTCATAAAAATATATATCTTCTTTCTTTGTTTTCATATTCTTAAACTACAATAAGCACAAACAACAAACATACCCAACCAATAACAAGTACAAACAACAAACAAACCCAACCAATAACAAACACAAACATGGAGGAAAATACTATTAAAACTCTATATAGATCATTAGAATTCTCTAACATTTAAGACATTAGGCATCAACAAGTGGTCAAAAGTAGTGAAACTGGAAACAAAAATCTATCTCAGAAAAACCGTGAAAATGTATGTGTGTATATTACACACATCGTTGATAAAAAAGTTTCTTATTAATATTTAACTAAGATTCAAGATTTTCCAATAATATATTTATATTTTATAACGGTGTTTATGTTTGTTACACGTGTTGATAATAAAAGTCTTTATGTTATTTTTTTTTTAATAAAAATGGTTAATATTCTATTAAAAATAAAATGCAATTATATTGGACAATATAATAATAAAAAATATCATTTCTTAACAAAAACTAATATAACTATCCAATAACATGTGTCAAGTACAAAGAAGTCTAGATCATCCTTCACATAGGATTTCAAAAAGATTTTACTAGTATAAATTCTAGAAAAAACATATAGTATCAATATTGTTCTATATAAAGTAAGAAATAATAATGAAAAACATGCTTGTAAAGTGCATTATCTCCATTAATATAAGTCCATCTCTTCAACCATTTGGTGGACCCTTTCTTTTTCCTTGGGATCATCATGAACATAATTCATTAATCTAAAGTTTGAAGCAACAAATTGGAAACCTTTATTGAGGTAACAAATCATATAATTCAGATTTATGAGTGGAATGAAATGAATAATAGATTGAATACCATAACACAAACATACAGAGAAAAACAACAGATATCCAGTTAATAATAACTTCTATTGAATAAATAAAATAGGTTGAAACTGTAAAACTGCAGAACTGAAACAACTTTCTCGAATGGTGGTAGCTATCTCTGAGAAGAGATGTGGCTGCTATGCACATCTGTCTGAGCAGAATGATGACAATGAGGCTTTCCAGAGACCTTTTTAACATTACTCATGAATGTCAAAACCCTAGACATCTAAAAACCTAACCCTAGGAGATGAAACACCAAAAGTTATGTGGGCCCCGATGGGTAAGTTGGTACCTCAACTTTCCAGGGTCGTAACTTTTGCATACGACCTTCGTTTTAGGCGTGTGATAGCTCGTTGGAAAGGTATTTTAGAGAACTACACATTATGTCATCAAACTCTAACATTTTATATAGTTTGACTATGACAAGCCAAAAAAAATTGTTTAGGGCCCCAAAACGGCCCTAGAAGTACAAAAAGATGTACTGACATGAAAACTTCCAAAATAAGTCAGTTGGATTAGGTGGGCAGACACCAATATCGACCTGGAAGTTGTGTAGGACTTCAGACAACCACGAAAGTGTAGAACCCACAATTACAAAGAATTACAAAAGAACATGTTAAACTAAAAATTGTCAAGAGGAGCTAGTTGAAATAGGTGGGTGGCCACTAATGTCCACCTGGATCAGTCCTCCCCCCTTAGGAAGCAATGGTCTCCATTGCGTTGAGTGCCCCCATCAGGTGAGGAAACTTCTGTTGAATTTGGCCCCGGGTAAGCCATTTTCCTTGGTGTAAGAGTTGTCCTGCCTTGACAACTCGATAAAGTTGGATCCTCTATTGGCGAGTGCCCTTGACCTGTGTGTCCACTATCTTATCAGTGGATGTGTGTTCCATGCAGTCAGGGTTGAGTTATGTTGGTGTCAACTGTTTTGCAATCTCTGAGGTGTCCAATAATGGTGGAAAATATGGCCAAAGGAGGTCCACATTGAACACTAGGTGCAAGCCAAGGAAGGGTGGAGTGTTGAGCTCAAAAGCATTTCTACCCACAACCTTGGTGATAGTGTAAGGCCCATAGCGAAGTGGGTGGAGCTTCTGATGGGGCCATGTAAGGCGCTCTTTCTACAAATGTAACCAGACCTTGTCTCCCACTTAAAATTGGTGCGGTACCCGGTGTTGATCATGGCGCTGCTTGTACTTAGCATTGGCTTTCTGAAAAATCTCATGGACTTGTTGGAGGATGTGCTGAATCTGCTCAATGAATCTGGTGGATTTTTCAACCTCAGATTGAACATGGGAAGATTCAACATGTGTGGTTGCAAGAGGTAGTGCAACATCAATGGGACCCAAGGGTTGGAATCCCAGCCCCACCTGGAATGGGCTATGGTCGATGGAGCTATGGAGAGCCCTGTTGTAGTTGTGTTGAACATAGGGAAGAGTCTCATCCTATGTACGTGGATGCTTAGATTTGTACATGCGCAATATGTTCACAATCATTTGATTGACGACCTCTGTCTGGACATTGATTTGGGGGTGGAAAGTAGTGGATTTAGTGAGCTTGGTGTCCAACAATGACTAGAGACTCGACCAAAATGTGTTTAGGAACTTTTTGTCCTGATCTAAGGTGATGGTATGTGGTATCCCAAAATGGACCCACACTCGTTTGAAGAATAGCTTGGCAGTATTTGTCGTTGTGATGCTCTTCTTGAAGGCTGTGATAACGACCATCTTCGAAAACCGATCAACCACCACAAATATACAATCATTATCGTGCTTGGTGGATGGAAGTCCAGACATGTGATCCATCGAGATGGATTCCCAAGGCCTCTCGAGAGTAGGAAGAGGGATGTATAAGCCTTACTTCTTGATGGTTGGCTTGTCAATGGAACAAGCAGTGCAAGATCAGATATACTTGCTAACGTCTTATCGAAGTTTTGGCCAATAAAAATGTTTCTAAATAACGAGCACAATTTTCTCCACACAAAAATGTCTTGCTATCTGACTGTAATGAGCCTCCCAAATCAGTTGTGCACGCTCACTTGTGGGAACACAGAGGTGGCCCAGATGGAATAACAGTCCATCATGGATGTGAAAATCGGTGACATTCGCTCTTGTACCCAAGAGTTGATAGGTGGTGGTGAAGTCAGGGTCACGTTGATAAAGTTGGGGCTACTCATATGACTCATGCTCATAGGAATGGAGCATTGTGGTGAGTGCAGCAATGGGAGTGTGACTAAGGTAGTCAGCGACACGATTTGTGCTCCCTGTTTTATACTTGATGTTGATATGGAACTGTTGTAGGTATGTGGACCACTTTTGATGGTGGTCGTTCTGCAACTTCCCATGTGTTTGTATGAATTGCAAAGGCTTGTGATCAGTGTGGATGATTGTCTCCTTTCCCAGAATGTAATGTTTCGATCGACGACAGGCTTGCACAATGGAATACATTTCTTTGTCATAGGTGGGGTATTACCGAACAATATCTAAGAGTGTCTCACTATGGTATGCTATTGGATGACCATGCTGAGTGAGAACTGCACCTACAACATAGTCAGAGGCATCAATCTCAACATCGAACGGTTGTTGCAAATCGAGTAAGGAGAGTATTGGAGATGAGCACAAGTGATGCTTCAGATCATCAAATGCTTGTTGTTGTTCTTGTCCCCATGTGAAATTTTCCTTGCCATCGCCCTTGGTTACTTGGCTAAGGGCCCATGCAATATGGGATAATCCCAACATGAACCTTCGGTAGAAGTTGGCAAGTCCCAAGAAGCTCTAAAGCTCAGTTAGTGTGGTTGGGGTTGGCCAATCACAGATGACTTGGATATTAGCTGGATCCACATGTACTCCATGCTCATCAACAATGTAGCCCAAGTATTGGACCTTGTTCATGCCAAAGGAGCATTTTTCCAAGTTGGCATATAGCTTGTGTTATCGCAGAGTGCCCAAAACTAGCTGAATATGCTACATGTGCTCCTCCCAAGTTCTGCTGAAGATGAGGATGTCATCCAGATATACCACCACAAAATATTTGGTGAAGGGTCTCAATACATCATCCATCAATCTCATGAAATTTGTTGGTGCATTTGTTAAGCCAAAGGGCATGACCAACCATTAAAAGAGACCTTATTTAGATTTGAAAGTTGTCTTCCATACCTCAGTTGGTTTGATGGGAACCTGGTGGTAGCCAAAATTTGGGTCAATCTTGTTGAAGAACTTTTCCTCCTTGAATTGGTCAAGAAGGTCATCAATTCGGGGAATTAGGTACCGGTTCGTGACTATGATTTTGTTTAATGCTCTATAATCAATGCAAATCTGCCAGGTCCCATCTTTCTTCTTCACCAGCACATTTGGGCTTCTGCAAGGGGAGGAGGTGGGTCAGATGTGCCCTTTTTGAAGCAGCTCTTGGATCTGGCACTTGATTTCGTCATTTTCCATCAGCGAGCGACGATATACTGGTCCATTAGGCAGCGATGCACCAGGGGTTAGATCAATTAGATGCTTGACTTGGCAGTGCGTCGGTACCTCGATGGGTGAGGAGAAGATGTCTCTGTAATCTTCCATGATCTTGTCCACTTGCTTCTGCTACAAAGAGAGGCTCTGTGTAGAGGTCACGGATGTGGCGATGACCTTATGCTTACTGTGAGAATAGATCAAAAAGAAGGAGAACTTCTCGGTCTGTGAAATGACCTTACTGCATTTCTTAGAAGAGATTAAAGAAATAGCGGTAGGCGATGCTACCTCTGGTATCCTGTACAATTGTGTACCCAAAGTAATAATAACACTGCGGGGTCTAGACTCATACACAACATGTTGCTTCCACAAATATGGCTGGCCTAAAAGAACATCACAAACTTCAAGGGGAGCGATATCACACAATACCTCGTCTTTGAAGGGCTTGATGCTGTAGGGTAGATGACACTGTTGGATGATGTGAAGATCTCGTCCTTGGTGAAGCCATTCGATGGTGTAGGGATGTTGGTGCGGTGTTATCGGAAGGTCTAGCCGCTTGATAATCTCTGTTGAAATCGGGTTCTTCTGACTGCCCCTATCGACAATGAAATGCAACTGAGTCCCCTTTACCCACATTTGTGAGTGAAAGAGGAGTTCCCCTTCCTCTGGTTCTTCTGGTTCACTTGGTTGGACTTTGGTGGTAGCGACAATGGAACTGGGTTCGGCATCGATGATCCTCTTCCCACTTTCTGGATTTGATTCAGAGTCAGAATCTGCCTCTGACTTGGAAGCTTTCAACTCGGCCACCAGTGATTGCTTAGAGCGACATTCTTCGGTGTTGTGCCAAGGGATTTTATGGTATTCATACCACTTTCTCGTGTCCTTCTTCGACTTCTCATTACCCTTCTTGGGTTGCGGCTTGGGCTGGTTGTCCTGAGAGAAGCCATATTTTCTCTGTCCCTTGTTTGGTGGGTTGGGACCACCTTTTCCCTACTTCGTCTATGAGGAATTTGCAGATCCAAACTCTTGCCTCTTCTGCTTAAATTTATGCTCAATCTTGATAGCATATTTATAAGCCGCACCTAATGATGCTATGTCGAGAAAATCCATTTCTATTTGAATGTATCTATGCAGACAACCGTAATATTTGAGCACCAGATGTCATTCAGAGTCTTTGATACCCAATTTGGTGCGCAGAGTATGGAAAATATTGGTGAAATCTAGTACTGTCTGGTCCCTTTCTTGACACAACGTGGTCCATCTTGTGTACTGGTCCTCGTAGCTTCCAACAGGGTAGTACTGTTCTTTAATGACATTCCTGAAGGAATCCCAGGTGGGGGTGACCATAAATATTGCAGATTCCTTTGTGGCCCTTTTCTTAGAGTACGTATCCCACCAATCCTTAGCATGGGGGACGACCTTGAGGAGTGAAAAAGTAATTTTTTCCCTATTGGAAAAATTGTGGATTGAAAATACCCATCTAGTAGATTCAACCATTTATCTACAACATCCGCATCTATCAGTCCTTCAAATAATGGAATATCAAAATTTACTTGTACCTTGAAGGGGGTTGCGTGGCCACTTGATGAAGATGTGTCTCCTGTGGGCAGCCGCCGAAGGATCTGTGCAAAGTTGTCCATCATCTCGTTCCTTTGTCGCGCAAGGGCTTCCTCAAGCAACATTTTCAAAGGATCTCCCGCTCCATCATATTTCTTCTCATCCCCCTTGAGTTGTGGTTAGGTTCGGCATAACCGATCTTGCAAAGGCTCGACTGGTTCGAGTCACAACTTCTTGTACCCAGATCTTGTCGGGGACATGCACAAAGAAAAACAAATGAAGAGTGGACCACTCTGATACCACTGATCTAGATTTATGAGCGGAACAAAATGAATAACAAATTGAATACCATAACACAGATATATAGAGAACAACAACAGATATCCAGTGAACAATAACTTCTATTGAATAAATAAAATAGGTTGAAATTGTAAAACTGCAGAACTGAAACAACTTGCTCGAATGGTGGTAGCTATCTCTGAGAAGAGATGTGGCTGCTATGCGCATCCGTCTGAGCATAATGATTACAGTGAGGCTCCAAAGCTCTTTTTAACATTACTCATTAATGCAAAAACCCTAGACATCCAAAAACCTAACCCTAGGAGATGAAACACTAAAATTTATGTGGACTCCGATGGGTAAGTTGGTACCTCAAATTCCTGGGGTCGTAACTTTTGCATACAATCTCCGTTTTAGGTGCGTGATAGCCCATTGGAAAGTTCTTTTCGAGAAATACACATTATGTCATCAAACTCTGACTTTATCTATGGTTTGACTGTGGCAAGACAAAAAAAAAAATATTTAGGGCCCCAAAACGGCCCTGGAAGTACAAAAAGATGTAATGACATGAAAAATTCCAAAATAAGCCAGTTGGATTAGGTGGGCGGCCACCAATCTCCACCTGGAAGTTGTGTAGGACTTCAGACATCCCTGAAAGTGTAGAATCCACAATTACAAAGAATTGCAGAAGAACGTGCTGAACTAAAAGCTGTTAAGAGGAGCCAGTTGGAATATGTGGGTGGCCACCAATATCCTCTTGGATCACCACATTCCTTAACATTGTACATTCAACTTGCATAACCAAAATTTACATTTTTTGTTGTACAAGGGTGTTCATGATCATTGCATTTTGGGAAATGCATTGGTGTTCATTCCCATGAACCTTTGTTATCATCGAGAATACATCCTATTACTATTGATGAAATCCTCATGCATACATGAAACTTTGTGCATTTCATGATTTTCCTTGTAATCGATATCCCAAATCTCCCACAGATGAACAAACGAAGATTATACAATAAAAATCCAAAGGGACAAATCCAAAAGGATGAACCAAGCCTTTCCAAACATTATGCATAGGAAACACCCAATAGGTCAAACTACCAACCCAAGAGAGAAAATATACAACTTACGCAAGATAACACACCACACAAGAAAATTACAAACTCATAGTGGTCACTGAAAACTAGCCCGAGGGTCCTTCCTTGGAGTCATTCAAAACTTAGAGTTTAAAATTCAAAACATTCCCCAATAGAAGTCTAACCATAAGCAAAAGGGTAAGAAGCCCAAACCCCCTAATTCTAATGTTGAGAACCCAAAGTGAGAAGTCAAATCCAACAAAGCTCCATTCAAGAGCCAACACAAAGCACCAAACCAAGATAAAAATCACTAGAGAATGCCAATAGAGCTTGAATATGAAGGCTTACCCAAATATCCAACAAAACCAAAGCCAACCGCTGCCAATTCTACTCATCAAACGTCACACCTACCCCCCGATCCATATAATCTCACCTTCCTCTTGCCTCAAAAAATTTTAGGACCTAAATTTCACCCATGGACTAATTTTCCATGTTTGCCCCAAAAGAAGATTTGCCAATTTCCATTTTATTCATCCATTTTTTATAAGATAAAAGTATTTTACTCTAAAAATAGTCAAAATTTTCTAGAAACTATATAAAATCCTTAGAAATTATCATATTTTTACAAATATATCTCCAACCATTTTATGGTTGAACTTTTAGGAATTAGTAATATTTGTCAATGTTTCTACACTTTAAGATAAGTATGGATCCTTAAATTTTTCAATGGAAGTCCTACATAAAAACTTCCCGAGCTTCAAATTTTCAACAATGCATTAAGACTAACATAGATGGGGATGTCGTAAGGGCATCCCGCTTCCATCTAAATATACTACATTTAATTTATTGAATTGGCATATGTGGTTTAACAAACTTGGAACATGGCAACATGCTTAACTTGACATTAATCATGAACCTGGGGGATAGCTTGAAAAAAAAAGAGGGCCATTTTTAATTAAGGTTGCTTCATTCAATCTTGAGGTCCTATTGGCAAGGGTATATACTTGTCAATTTAGCACGTTCAAGACTTGGAAAAAAGTAATATCCTTAAACCAAAGAGCCTCCTTATTTATTCTAGCAATGAGGCAAGCCAGCTTAGTGTCAAACATGATTTTCTTATTATTCATAAAATTGATGGTTATGAATGAATCCCTAATAACTATCAAAATCTTCACATTGGTTGTATTTATAGATAAAAATATCTATAGGAGTGCATACACCTATACATGATTGTATGTGGCTATCCCTAAACCCCATTCATATTTTAGTTCTTGTCTTCTCCCAAGATCAAGGATGATCCCCACACCTACCATCCCTCATGTTATTAAAACATTCTTAAGATTCAAGTTATATATATATAACCTAAGTGGGCCTAATGGTTAAGAACATGTGTTTTCTACTTAGATGTCACAAGTTTAAATCTAGAGGGGTAGGGTATGTATACCTTTAGTAGTTAAATCCCTTGTTCCACAAATAAGAAGATCTCATACACCAATTAAAATTAAATAAAACTTTTAAATAAATTTTAACAAAAATAAATAATTTCATTAAATTTTAATTTAAATACAACAAATCAATTACAATAATCATCATATTTTCAAATAAAAAATAAATGAATTAATTGTCTCAATTTTTAATTGAATTTTATTTTATAAAAATCTAAATTACAATATTGAAAATTAAGAAAGAGATATTACAAATTAACTATAATATCTTTTAATTGAAAATAAATGAAGTAATTGTAGCACTTTTTAATTAAAGAAAATTAATTATAAAGAACTAAATTACAATAATTCAAATTAAGAAAAAAAAGCTTACTAAATACCATTCAATAAAAAAACAAAAAATTGATTATTTTAATTTTATATAAACTAATTTATAATTTTATTTATTTTAATTTAGATCAACTTATAATTTAAAATCTTTTTTTCAATAATTTGATTTTTAATTATTAATATAATAATATCTCATCTTATCATTAAATCATAATACTTAATTTTAAAATATTTAAAATTCAAGGAAGTAGGTATGTATATCAAAAATACCAAAATCTCTAGAAGATACCCATGTTTAATTTAGAAGTAACCTTAAAAATATATTATTATTATTATTATTATAAACAATCTCTTAATAATTTTATTTTTTTATCATCTCAAATTTTTATTTAAAACAAAATATTACCATCTTACTAAATTCTGTAATATATTAATGAAAAAAACACACAGGTTTTTTATAACTGTGTATAACATCAATTCCTAATTTAGGCAGAAGTTTGACTCTTAATTGCCTACTAAAACATCCGAGTACTAATTCCCTTCTGTAAACAGAAAAGATGATAACAATAACGAGCATGGACATCTATGGCCACAGGAGGCCATGCAAAATGTCAAATATCGGACTAGTTCACAGTTAGATATAACCGCCCGATCTCATTTCTTGGCATTCTTTGCAGCAGGCGCCGCTTTCATGGGCTACGGATGAGCCGCCTTCTTTACAGCCATGGCAGGCTTCTTGGCAGGGGCAACCTTCTTCGCAGGCGTTGCTGCCTTCTCTACCTTCTTAGGGGACGTTGCAGGCTTCGGCTTGGGGACCTTAGGAGCCTTGACTACTTTGGCGCGGATTTTAGCGGGCTTCGGAGCCTTCTTGGACCCAGGCGCTGTCTTGGGCTTCTTGGCCGGGGCTTTGGGCTTCACAGGCTTCTTCATCTCCTCAGAAAGCTTGAAGGAGTTCTTGACCTTGGTGAGCTTGCCAGATTTGGCAAGATTTCTCAGCTGAACTGTAAGCAGCTTCTTGAAATTGGTGGGGAGTTGGGATTGATACTTGCCGCCGATATAGGCTGCTATGGCATACTGGCTAGATCCGGTCATCTCCTTCAAAGAAGTAATCGCTTCGGTGATCATCTGCGAAAAAAACGAAAGGAAAAAAAATTAGATCTTTGCGTTCAAAATTTAATGTCGGAAGAAAATTCAGGGTCTAAGAATTGAAACCTGGAGATATGTGGGATGAGAGGGTGGCGGTTTGGATCCCTTGGAAGCCCTCGGCTTCTTTTCCTTTATAACATTGTTGGCTACAGGCTCTGCAGTTGTTTCAGCTGAAGCCATTGTTTATACCACCAAATTGCTCAAGAACTACAATAAAAATGAAACCCTAGAAAAAAAGAGAGGAGATCTTGGCAGACAAATCAAAGGTAAGCAAACAATATCGAGATAATAACCGTTGGGAGGGTAGAAAACAGGTTGTTATTGCTGTTCATATATACATGGGAAGATGTTTACATATACAGGGAAAGATGATGGTAAACGGAGATTATGAAAATGCAGCGAGGTAATGATGATTTATTGTATAGTGCTTAATATTAGCTGACATGATCTCATAGTCAATGATTAATTTTCTGCATAGTGCTTAATGTTAGTTGTATGATGCTTAATATTAGCTGAGATAATTTCTAAAAACCTCGCAGTTAAGTAATGTTTGATTTACTGTATAGTGCTTAATATTAGCTGACATAATCTCATAGTCAATGATTAACTTTCTGCATAGTGCTTAATGTTAGCTGTATGATGCTTAATATTAGTGGAGATAATTTCTAAAAACCTGGCAG
This sequence comes from Picea mariana, assembly GCA_032191745.1. Classification (NCBI taxonomy): domain Eukaryota; kingdom Viridiplantae; phylum Streptophyta; class Pinopsida; order Pinales; family Pinaceae; genus Picea; species Picea mariana. The sequence goes on along the minus strand of JASDQU010244217.1, from coordinate 59,706 downwards.
TTAGGTAATGATTGATTTACTGTATAGTGCTTAATATTAGCTGACATAATCTCATAGTCAATGATTAACTTTCTGCATAGTGCTTAATGTTAGCTGTATGATGCTTAATATTAGCTGAGATAATTTCTAAAAACCTCGCAGTTAGGTAATGATTGATTTACTGTATAGTGCTTAATATTAGCTGACATAATCTCATAGTCAATGATTAACTTTCTGCATAGTGCTTAATGTTAGCTGTATGATGCTTAATATTAGCTGAGATAATTTCTAAAAACCTAACAGTTAGGTAATGATTGATTTACTGTATAGTGCTTAATATTAGCTGACATAATTTCATAGTCAATGATTAACTTTCTGCATAGTGTTTAATGTTAGCTATAGGATGCTTAATATTGACTGAGATAATTTCTAAAAACCTCTTAAATCAGGTTTGATGCCATATATACCTTAACCGGAAGGAGTTAAACTTTGCTGTCCTATAAAAAACATACCTTTAAATTCAATATTTACCTTAATCATTTTTTAATTAAACCTGTTTTTTTAAATGAATAAAATTTTATTTTTTATATAATAATTTTTATTTATAAAAATATTTTTAATTATATATATGTTTATATATGTTTCTACATAAAATTCATTTTCTTTTATCTTTTTTCTGATGAAAATCCCTTTTGATACTTCTTTCCTATTAATTTTTTTTCAATTATAATATTCATTTTAAAAATATCAATATTATGTTATTTTTGCTATTTCTTCTTCCATTTAAAAAAAAATAGAAATAATGTTATTTTTCTATTTTTTTTCATTTTAAAATGTAAAATTTTTAAAATTTTCTCATATATAATATTCTTATGAAAATCTCTCTTATATTTCTTTCCTATTAAATTTTTTTCAACTATAATATGCATTTTAAAAATATCAATATTATGTTATTTTTGTTATTTCTTCTTCTATTTTTAAAAGGTAGAATTAATGTTATTTTTCTATCTTTTCTTTCATTTTAAAATGCAAAATTTTTAAATTTTTTTATATATAATATTTATTAAAAAATATATTAATGATACAAAATGGATGAATACAATTTTATTTTATTAATATTTTATAAAGTTTAAATTCTTTTTAATAAAATAAATAAGTATTAATCATAGTTTTTTATATTTACATTTAAGTTTAGTTAAGATAGTTGAGAAAAGTGTTATTCTATCCACTAAAATCAATTCTTACCAGTGAAATTTCGAAATCTTTTAGTTTATCTTGGGTATGTAATGGGTTTCCAAAATAGATGACAATAAAAATGAATGACAAGTGCCATGAGCAACGCGATGGTCGATCTCTGGAATATGGATGCAGTGTGGTTTGGGCGTCTAAATTCTTATTACACCCTTGTTTCCTTGTAACAATGATGGAATGGTATAAGTACCACCATCGTGATACATGTATTGTAGCCCAATCAAAATGCATAGTAGTAAGAGGCAATGTCGATAGTGAGAATATCAAGAGGATATTGTTAATTTTTCTATATTAGAATTTTGATCAAAATTCATTTACCTAATAGTATCGATATCTTAATACTATCGATATCTTCAAGACTTAGCAATTTCATGTTTACTATACTAATATCCTTAGTCATAATGCTTAAGGCTTTGGAAACTTTTACTCATAGAATTACTATGATGTCTTTAGAAAAACAACGTTCAAAATAATATTTGTGTTATTTGTGTGTTGAAGTGAGATTTTTAATACTATTTTTCTTGATAATTTGGATGCCAATATTTGCTTTTGATATTTTGTTAATAGTTATTTTGTATTAACAATTTGGATTTTTATATGTAGATTTAGATTAGCATTTTTCTAATTTTGAATATTATTTTCATTTTCATTTTTATGATGTTTTTGTGTATTTTAAAACACTAAAATGTAAAATTTTCAATATTAAATGATATATAGATTTATATTTATTGAAAATATGGAATTGTTTTTGATTTATTTTGTATCTAGTATATGTTTGATCAATTGGGTTTAACTCTCAATTGGGTCTAACGAGAAGTTGGTATAAATTGGTATCCTTCGTGCTAGATTCAAATCCCCAATGTAATGTTCACTCTTCGTGAGTCGATCATTGATTGGGTTCTTTATGGATTTGAATATGGATGAACTTATTGACTTACATCGACAATTAGAGAGTGATATGCAAGGAGCACTCACCTCATACCCACATTTGATAACTTAAATGAAGGAAAAAAAAAAACTCTCACCTCAACCCACATTTGATAATTTAAATGAAGGAATTTATTTTTATTTTTATAAATCAAATGATTGAAGTGAACCACGAAAATGAATGAATGAATGAATGAATAAATAAATAACTTTGAACTCTATTCCCCATTTTAAATAACATTATTATT
>JASDQU010244217.1:38279-48317 GCA_032191745.1 Picea mariana | reverse complement strand
GACATGGATATGCATTTTTTATTTTTTTGGTTGTTCTCATTTAATGGGTACCTTTTTCCTAGACACATTTAAATAAAATAAAATAATATTTTGTAGGTAGGATTCAAATGGATGACAATTGTACTTTTTCTTTCACAATTATTGAGAGTTAAAGTTAAAATAAAATAATATAATATTTTGTATAATTCAAAGTTGATGGCATTTGTATATTTTTTTTTACAATTTTTAAGAGTTAAATTTAAATATAAGTTTTATTTTTATATTACAAATTTTGAGTGTTAACCTTAAATATAAGTTTGAGCGTTTTACAATGTATACTCTAAATGTGAGCGTTTTTAGATCGTTCAAAATAATGTGAAGAGATATTGGTTATTATACCTGCCGCTTGGGGTGGTATATAGTATTGGATATGTTATTGATCATCTATTAGTTGGAGTTTGACCAAAATAATTTTGAGCATTTTTAAAGGTATAACATTACAATTTGATTTTTTTAATTATTTTAAAACATTTTTCTCAATTATGATTCGTTGTTCAAATGCATCTCTTATTGCAATACAATTATTGTTTTATTTTATTATACCTGCATAGTGGCAGGTATACGCTATTATGCAACCTTGTTATTATAAACAATCTCTTAATAAAAATTTTTTTTATCATCTCAATTTTTTTTTTTTTAAATTGAAAACAAAATATTACCATCTTACTAAATTCTGTTTTCAATATATTAATGAAAAAAACACATAGCTTTTTTTTAACTGTGTATAACATCAATTCCTAATTTAGACAGAAGTTTGACTCTTAATTGCCTACTAAAACATCCGAGAACTTATTCCCTTCTGTAAAGAGAAAAAACGATAACAATAACGAGCATGGACATCTATGGCCACAGGAGGCCATGCAAAATGTCAAATATCGGACTAGTTCACAGTTAGAAATATAACCGCCCGATTTCATTTCTTGGCCTTCTTTGCAGCAGGCGCCGCTTTCATGGGCTACGGAGGAACCGCCTTCTTTACAGCCTTGGCAGGATTCTTGGCAGCGGCAACCTTCTTTGCAGGCGCTGCTGCCTTCTCTATCTTCTTAGGGGACGCTGCAGGCTTCGGCTTGGGGACCTTAGGAGCCTTGACTACTTTGGCGCGGATTTTAGCGGGCTTCGGAGCCTTCTTGGACCCAGGCGCTGTCTTGGGCTTCTTGGCCGGGGCTTTGGGCTTCACAGGCTTCTTCATCTCCTCAGAAAGCTTGAAGGAGTTCTTGACCTTGGTGAGCTTGCCAGATTTGGCAAGATTTCTCAGCTGAACTGCTAGCAGCTTCTTGAAATTGGTGGGGAGTTGGGATTGATACTTGCCGCCGATATAGGCTGCTATGGCATACTGGCTAGATCCGGTCATTTCCTTCAAAGACGTAATCGCTTCCGTGATCATCTGCAAAAAAAACGAAAGGAAAAAAAATTAGATCTTTGCGTTCAAAATTTAATGTCGGAAGAAAATTCAGGGTCTAAGAATTGAAACCTGGAAGAAAATTCAGGGTCTAAGAATTGAAACCTGGAGATATGTGGGATGAGAGGGTGGTGGTTTGGATCCCTTGGAAGCCCTCGGCTTCTTTTCCTTTATAACATTGTTGGCTACAGGCTCTGCAGTTGTTTCAGCTGAAGCCATTGTTTATACCACCAAATTGCTCAAGAACTACAATAAAAATGAAACCCTAGAAAAAAAAAGAGAGGAGATCTTGGCAGACAAATCAAAGGTAAGCAAACAATATCGAGATAATAACCGTTGGGAGGGTAGAAAACAGGTTGTTATTGCTGTTCATATATACATGGGAAGATGTTCACATATACAGGGAAAGATGATGAAAGATGATGGTAAACGGAGATTATGAAAATGCAGCGAGGTAATGATTGATTTATTGTATAGTGTTTAATATTAGCTGACATAATCTTATAGTTAATGATTAACTTTCTGCATAGTGCTTAATGTTAGCTGTATGATGCTTAATATTAACTGAGATAATTTCTAAAAACTTCGCAGTTAGGTAATGATTGATTCACTGTATAGTGCTTAATATTAGCTGACATAGTCTTATAGTCAATGATTAACTTTCTGCATAGTGCTTAATGTTAGCTGTATGATGCTTAATATTAGTTGAGATAATTTCTAAAAACCTCGCAGTTAGGTAATGATTGATTCACTGTATAGTGCTTAATATTAGCTGACATAATCTCATAGTCAATGATTAACTTTCTGCATAGTGCTTAATGTTAGCTGTATGATGCTTAATATTAGCTGAGATAATTTCTAAAAACCTAGCAGCGAGGTAATGATTGATTTACTGTATAGTGCTTAATATTAGCTGACATAATCTCATAGTCAATGATTAACTTTCTGCATAGTGCTTAATGTTAGCTATATGATGCTTAATATTAGCTGAAATAATTTCTAAAAACCTCTTAAATCAAGTTTGATGCCATATATACCTTAACTGAAGGAGTTAAACTTTGCTGTCCTATAAAAAACATACCTTTAAATTCAATAATTGCCTTAATCATTTTTTAATTAAACCTATTTTTTTAAATGAATAAAATTTTATTTTTTATATAATATTTTTTATTTATAAAAATATTTTTAATTATATATATATATATGTTTCTACATAAAAATTCATTTTCCCTTTATCTTTTTCTGATGAAAATCCCTTTTGATACTTCTTTCCTATTAAATTTTTTTCAACTATAATATTCATTTTAAAAATATCATTATTATGTTATTTTTGCTATTTTTTTTCCATTTAAAAAAAATAAAATTAATGTTATTTTTCTATCTTTTCTTTCATTTTAAAATGCAAATTTTTTAAAATTTTCTCATATAATATTCTTATGAAAATCCCTCTTATACTTCTTTCCTATTAATTCTTTTCAACTATAATATACATTTTAAAAATATCAATATTATGTTATTTTTGCTATTTCTTCTTCCATTTTTAAAAGGTAGAATTAATATTGTTTTTCTATCTTTTCTTTCATTTTAAACATTTTAAAAATATCAATATTATGTTATTTTTGCTATTTCTTCTTCCATTTTTAAAAGGTAGAATTAATATTGTTTTTCTATCTTTTCTTTCATTTTAAAATGTAAAATTTTTTAAATTTTTTAATATATAATATTTATTAAAAAATATATTAATGATACAAGATGGGTGAATAAAATTTTCATTTTATTAATATTTTATGAAATTTAAAATCTTTTTAATAAGATAAATAAGTATTAATCATAGTTTTTTATATTTATATTTATATTTACATTTATCTTTACACTTGAAATCTTAATTAAGTTTAGTTAAGATAGTTGAGAAAAGTGTTATTCTATCCACCTAAAATCAATTCTTACAAGTGAAATTTCGAAATCTTTTAGTTTATCTTGGGAATGTAATGGGTTTCCAAAATAGATGACAATAAAAAATGAATGACAAGTGCCATGAGCAACGCGATGCTCAATCTCTGGAATATTTGGGCATCTAAATTCTTATTACACCCTTGTTTCCTTGTAACAATGATGGAATGGTACAAGTACCATCATCGTGATACATGTATTGTTGCCCAATCAAAATGCATAGTAGTAAGAGGCAATGTCGATAGTGAGAATATCAAGAGGATATTGTTAATTTTTCTATATTAGCATTTTGATCAAAATTCATTTCCCTAATAGTATCGATATCTTCATGACTTAGCAATTTCATGTTTACTATACTAATATCCTTAGTCATAATGCTTAAGGCTTTGGAAACTTTTACTCATAGAATTACTATGATGTCTTTAGAAAAAACAACGTTCAAAATAATATTTGTGTTGTTTGTGTGTTGAAGTGAGATTTTTAATACTATTTTTCTTAATAATTTGGATGTCAATATTTGCTTTTGATATTTTGTCAATAGTTACTTTGTATTAACAATTTGGATTTTTATATGTAGATTTAGATTAGCATTTTTCTCCTTTAAATGAAGGATAATTTTGAATACTATTTTTATTTTCATTTTTATGATGTTCATATGTATTTTAAAACACTAAAATGTAAATTTTTCAATATTAAATGATACATAGATTTATATTTATTGAAAATATGGAATTGTTTTTGATTTATTTTGTATCTAGCATATGTTTTATCAATTGGGTTTAACTTTTAATTGGGTCTAACGAGAAGTATGCAAGGAGCCCTCACCTCATACTCACATTTGATAACACCTCATACCCACATTTGATAACTTAAATGAATTTTTATTTTTATTTTTATACTTCAAATGATTGAAGTGAACCACGAAAGCTATAATAAATAAATAAACAAATAATTAACTTTGAACTCTATTCTCCATTTTAAATAACATTATTATTTTTTATTACTATAACATATATATATATATATATATATATATATATATAAGTGGGCCTAATGGTTAAGAACATGTGTTTCCTCTTAAGAGGTCACAAGTTCAAATCCACAGGGGGTAGGGTATGTATATCTCCGTAGACTTTACCAATCAAATCATTGGGCAGAGGGAGTCCCTTGTCCCACAAACAAGGGCTTGTCCCACAAACAAGAGGGTCTCATACACCAATTTGGTATCTGACTTAGTCGTGACCTTAAAAATACATTATTATTATTATTATTATTATTATTATTATTATTATTATTATTATTATTATTATTATATAACTTTGAACTCTATTCCCCATTTTAAATAACATTATTATTTTTTATTATTATAACATCTTCATTAACATAAATCATCCATATATATATTGTGTAAAAGTGTTGAAAAAGCACATATATTTTCACATTGTCATAACTATATGATTTTTTAATATAATTTTATAATAATTCTAGTTGATTTATTTTTTGCTTTTTTGGTTGATTTAATTCGAAGTTATATATATATATATATATATATGTGTGTGTGTGTGTGTGTGTGTGTGAGTGAGAGAGATGATGATTAACTTTTATTGAGACTAATTGGTTTATAAAACCTTAAGAAGTTAATATATTACTTTAATATCTTTAAAATTGTATTTCTATGCTCAAAAAGCACTGAGAGAAGCATTCTAAGATCACCATAGTTTTTATGACTTAGGAGGTTAGGAAGGTCCGTAATGTGGAAGATATTTTTAAATTGGGATCTAATATGGGTATAGATAGGGAAATCCAAGAGGAAGTGTTTTTCATCTTCTACTGGCTTAGTGTCACAAAGGTGACATATTCTCTCATCCCTTGGTGTTTTGGGAGTTGTTCAATGCCTAGTTTCACTATGTAGCTCGTGAGAGTTTCTACTTATTTTAGTAATGTTGATTTTCTCTTTGCACTTTTCAAAACTAAGAAGAAATTTGTATTTTTTAAATTACGGTTGACCACCTCCTTGTAGTATCTTAATTTCCTTTTATCTACTAATTCTTTATCACACCACATATTCTCCTTAAATTTAGAAGTGATAATATTTGCAATATTATCGATATTTTGCATGCTGACTTCTTCTTGTATTCCCCAATGATTTAGCCAATATTTGGCATCTTTATGCCATCCCCGCTTGAGGCGCTAATGGTTTTGGCTAGAGTTTGAAGCAATTTTGGGGAGTCTCTTGTCATCCATGTTGTTTATCTTGTTCTTGTACATTAGGTATCTAATCATAGAAATGCTCTCAATGGGGGAAATGCTTGCTTCTATGAGGTGGATAGGATAGGTTAAATTTCCCTTAATTTTGAGATTATAAGTTATAAAATTCTTTTGGATATGTTCTATCTTTCTCCAGGATTCTCTAGATATATTGCAACCCCAAACTTCACATCCATTTAAGATAACTGGAGTGACGAGAGTGTGAAAGAGGATTTTTTAATCCCAAAGTCAAAGGTCTACGGATTTACAATTGTTTTCGAGCCCATAATAAGCTTTCCACCCTCCATTTATCCTTCCATTTATCCTTTTTTTCAATGCTATAATTCCAATTGAGTTTGTAGTGGATATCGATTCCAAGATACTTGTATGAAGGCACTTCCTCCAAGCTATTATTTTCATAAAAAAGTATCTTAGATGATCCTTTTGGATTTAATTATCATAAAATTTGTTTTTTCAATGTAGTTGCTTACCTAGGTAATTTTTCAACATCATTGGATCAACTAAGCCTTTATGGTAGTTGAAGGAACATTGTCTGAGAATTTTCAAGCATAGAGATGTTGATATTTGTCTTTTATTGTTGAAGTTTATTCTTAAGTTATCTGAATTCTTAATATTGATTCATTCCATACTTTGGTTATGTATTTAATATGGATAGAATTCGATTATGTTTATTAACTACTTTGAGTACTAATTTATTTACTAGATTGGTTACACATTTGAAGGAATTATTTTATTACTTTGGTTGGATATGAAAATGAGCCAATAATTTTTAATACTAACATTGAACTATATTTCATAAATTTACAACATAATTGACTAAAAGCTGTTAATTTTTAACACTTGAAGGATTTTTATGGATATGAACACTAACCTTTAACAACCAAGTATGTGATTGCATCAATTTTGCTTTGAGATTTTTTTAAAGAAAAAGATTAAAATGTTAATGAACATTGCAATGCCTTTTTTAGGAGTTCACATTTGTTCTTTTTGTTTGTTTAATGGAAAAACCTAGCATAATATGTTGTAAAAGGTAGACAATGCTCAATAATAAAGAGAACTAGAAAAACAAGAAAAAAAATGCATATAATTTGGTACACGATATAGTCCATAGTTGTAAAAGGTAGACAATGCTCAATAATAAAGAGAACTAGAAAAACAAGAAAAAAATGCATATAATTTGGTACACGATATAGTCCATAGTTCATCTGCAATTTAGTGTGAAAGTACTCTACATAATCAAATGTATCAAGATAATATGATTCAACAATTTAGATAAGCATAATGTCACGTCCCCACGGTGTGCCTAGTTGAATCTTACGATCGTGCACCACTAGAGGGTGTGCGTAACTGTGATGTTTCTCACTTGGATGCATGACAACACCAAGTATACTTCATTCAGACTACGACTTTTCACCTAGAGCATACCCAGACTCCTTTGTAGGCTATCGACGAGTCACACTCCTACTCCAATGCAACTCTTGTATACTTAGATAATTGTTAACAACTTTAACACTTAGTCATATTTAAGCTTACATCCATGAACATGAGAAACCAAGAGAACAACTGCGGAACAGACGAACACATACACATAAATAGTGTGGGCGGCACGAACCGTTCCTAACACCCAGATAAGTCTTTGTTATTGCAAAACAATTACAATATGAGCACTACTGGCTCATTTTACAACTTGGGCAGAGTCAAACGACTCGCTTCACCTCACCAAGACACTCATACATATATTTTTCACACCAAGTCTCTTTATCGTAACCTTCTCCATAACCTTCTACGGTGCACCTTAGATGTGCCCTTAATCGTAAACTTGTTGTCTCTTTGTTTATGAAGACTTCAAAGATGCCTCCCATAGACCCGTGTTTCTAGACTTCCCAAAAATAGGCCCAAGAGAAGGTTGCCCCATCTTCTTCACAAAATCATCTCAAGGCAACACAAGTCCTCCCATGTGGAGTTACTTGTATCCTTAAGGGAGCTCACCCCTCTACGTCTAAGCCTACCTCAGAACCACATATCNCTTCGTTATCTCTTCCAAGATGCCTTCCTTGGTTGTACTCCATTGTTCCTTTATAGGCGTTGATCCATACCAACCATCATGTCTCTATGCCCATGGGTGAGCCAACCCATCGATTCACCAAGTCACGCCCCTTTGCAAGGTTGGGTCGAATGCTCATGTGGGCGTGTTTGGGTGACTTGCCCAGTCGACCCACCGAACACCTCATTCCGTCATCTGACAAACCCATCGAACTCTTGGACGATGCCCCCATTCATCCAATTGACCCGTTGTTTGGGTGAGCATGTTGCTTAGTCAAGTCGGGTCGAGTTGTCTAGGCATTCACTTCTCATGCCTTAGTCGATTCATATGTTTGGTGGAGCGCCCAAGTCTTTCCCTCAACCCTTCATCAAATTGTCTATCATCTAACTTGTGTCGCAAGGCATGTTGGGTGGAGTCACCCCAAGGAACCCCAACTCTCCTCATATATGAAGACTTCATTTATTCAAATGCACCGAGCATCCTGCCTGCCTGATTTACTTCTTTTTAGTTTGTGGTGGAAGTGAGAGATCCCGGTCTTAGCGCTCTAGGCCTTACATCCTCCCCCACTCCAAGTTATTTACACCTTAGAAACACGTCAAAAATATGTGATCTCCAACTCTTCCTAAGCTCGTGTCTCTATCCATGGAAAAGTCTAATGGAAACCCTAAATTCCGTCAAAGTGGAAACCCCAAGTTTCCAAATTGCACTGCAATCATTTGCAACATGTTCAACCATCCACACTTCCCTCTGCCCAAATTTGTGTGTGACAAAATTGTTCACTACAATGGAAAGTTGTCTCCTCCCCAAATATTTCCATAATGTCTAAGTTGCCACTATCCCATTGTGAAGATCACTCTTTGTTCTGTTGTTTCTACTGCCTCAACCACTTTTGTAACTTTAAAAAAATGTTTAAGTGTTGAACTTATATGAACTTGTTTTTGCATCCATACTTCAACCAAATCTTCTATGTCTCCACGTACTACATGCCTTGAGTCTTGCACTGGTGATCCAGGAGAATCTAGAATGCTCAAAGAGATCCCCGAGGATATAAAAATGCTCAAAACTTGATCATTTCAAATGATCTCGAAAAAAAATTAATTGCATAGAACTCGGTGATAGCTTTCCAAAGATGCAAAAATCGACTTAAACGAAGGTCATATGAGAAAGTTATGGACTTCAAAAGTTTGGCAAAAACAAGGTGAAAGTCAAAGCAGGGGTGCCATGTGGCAGGCCCACAGGTTGCCACGTGGCATGTCTGTATAGGTCATACAACTAAAAAAGTGACGTCATGTTGATTTCAGCATGGTGACATGGTAGCATGACATGCTGCCACATGTCACCCGAAAATGTCATTTTGGGGGGTCCAATTAGACCAATAAAAATGTGCCACGTGTCATTTGTACGATGACATGGAATGTGAAAGATGGCAGGTAAAGTCAACGNTTTGATTGGCCAATAATGGCTAAGGAAGAATCAAAATGGTTGGGTCGAATGGGAATTGAACTTATGACCTACGGTAGAATATTCCAAAGTGTTAACCATAACCTTCTACCAATGTGCCACCATTGTTTCTTGTTATAACAAATCAATAAATATATATTTAAAGTTGTAACAAATGTCTCGGGAATATAGGGAGCGGGTACTGGTTCGACCCCCGACCTATTCCTATATAAACTAGCACCCTGAACACTATACGACAAGATGGAAATGCATACCGAGAGAGGGCCTGCATATAGATTTGTGCAAGTTCCATATTTTTCCTCATTTTCCCGGTCAAGAGGTCTTCCTTTGTTGGATTTGTCTCATTTTGTGTGCTATGGAGTTCTTTGAGGAAAGTATAGAGTGTTTATGCTCATTTTTCTCAGAATTTCGAGAGGAATCTGATGGTTATTTTGGTTCTGTGTAAAAGTTCTATGTATTAAATTCTTATTACCATTTTCTATGTATGAGACCCATAGTCTCATCATACATGTAAAAGGGGGGTCTTTGGGCACCTGTTCAAAACATAGTCGAGTTTATACTCGTTCTTCTCATAATTTTGTGGGGAATTCAGTGGCGACCTTTGTTTCTAGGTTGGAGTAACATACTTTAAGGGTTTCATCAAATTGGTCATTCTAAGTCATCATTGTATCAAGCATTTGAGCATTAATAGAGAGATCTCATTGTTTGGAACTCCATTATCAAACTATGTAATGAGATATGTTATTTGTTGTCTCTATTTCTCTCTATTTTGGCACTCATTATTTATGCAAGTTATTATCATTAATGAAGTTTATGGATAAATAAGCATTTTCACTTGATATTTTGCAAATAGTAAAGTTGATCTTCATTTTTCAGA
>JASDQU010244217.1:16612-29654 GCA_032191745.1 Picea mariana | reverse complement strand
CAATACCTCATTGAGTCATATTTTTTTCCAATTTCATCCAACATGTCGGAATGTATTTAAGAACATGTCGGAATGATACAGCCTGAGTGGGCCTAATGGTTAAGAACATGTGTTTCCTCTTAAGAGGTCACAAGTTCAAATCCAAAGGGGGGTAGGGTATGTATACCTCCGTAGACTTTACCAGTCAAGTCGTTGGGCGGAGGGGGGTCCCTTGTCCCACAAACAAGGGGGTCTCATACACCAATTTAGTGTGGCTTGGTCGTGACCTCAAAAATAGATTATTATTATTATTATTAGCATATATGGTTGTAAAGGAAACAAAATATAATACAGGTTTGAGAAGATCTTTGCATATAAATATAACTMTATCCTACGTGTATCCTCTTGATTAAACATAAGTACATTTATAATTTTAGTGGTATGAACCAATTGAACATAACCTTGCAATGTCTTAAACATGCTTAAAATCCAATTCTACACCAAGGTAATAGGTGTGTGCAACAAAAATATCGTCTCTTTTCTTCAATAAACAATCCAAAGATGCACAGTCACACAATCATCACCTTATGCTCTATTTATGGTAATTATAGCCATAATTTATTTCCAATCATTTACCATCCCATTCATCCAGTCTCGATTTGACTACTCCATTCCACTTGTTATGTGGGAATAAGAATAAGTAGAAGATGTTGAATCATTTATAAAGCAAACTTTCATTGGTTGCCTAGCTAAAGGAAGGAACGCTATCCAATGAGGTTACCTAGGCATAAATTACCATTGTGTCATGATATTAACATAAAACTTCTCACCAAAATTCCAAGCAAGAATAAGATCAAGACCCGTGATTAAGCTTGTTGTGCATAGAAAAGTGTCTCCTTTATTTTCCAAACAACTAGGATGTTCTTCATCCCAAGTGCAATTTCTAGAATTAGATTTTTAATGGAATTTCTTGTAGATATTGTATCCTAGCATTAAACTTATTCAATACAATACCATGTGATGTTATCTAAAATAAAAAGTATTGGTAAGAATTTCTCAAGTCTCATCTTTTTCCTATTAAGTTGCACTAATGTTGAAAATGGAACAATTTTTTTCATAATGTTGATAAAATATCTTTAGGGAGAAAAGGAGAACAACCTACAGAGGCTCTAGATTTATATAGGATGGTGTTTCAAATTGACAGCTTGCAATCCTCTTAGCAAGACATTTGAATGCTTACTTATTTCACATGTGTTTACATTTTTCATGTATTTCCAATTTATCTCATTGTGGGTCTATCAAAAGTATGCATAGTGGGTCCTTGTTGGATGCAGAATTTAATTATGCATCCAACATGTGGTTACACTTGAAATTTGGGTAAACCTTTAAGGGGATAAGTTGAAAATATCATAAAACAAAAAATAGTCTTTTTCCCATCTAAAATTATTTACCCTTATGGTTGACATCATCATCTTGAATCTTGTTGGTTGTTTTAATATTGATGATGATAACACATTTTTTAGGCCCATTTTTTACCTCAAAATTTCTCTAATGACTTATTGTATTAATAAAATGGTTGTTTCAGACCTGAGACTTTATAGTCCCAACACTGGAGCTACTATTTTATAAATTCAGTGTTGGGTTTATTGTGTAATCAAAACTGAGGTTATTGCTACTAGCGAATAATAGATTCAAGCAAGATATGATAATTTTCCCTTTCATTTTTTTGTCTCACATGGTGTTTAATATACGAATCTATGTTTTCCTTTCCCATTTGGTTTTATGTCTAATGAATATGTGTTAGGAATGTAATTTCAACCTCCTCCTCAACATACATTTGTTCTTTTTATTTGAGTTATTTGTCAAGCATAAATAGATCATGTTTCCCATGGTTCAGAAGATAATTCCTATGGTTGAAACCTACTAAATTCTCTTATTGTTTGGCTCCTTAGTCATCCCCCAAAAAAACATAACTCAACACTCCTTTTATTTTTTGTTATAATAAAGATAGCATAGATTAACTCCATGCACCACATGTCTCCGTTATAAATTGAGTGTGAGCTTCATAGATAAATAGGTCGTTCTTCTAGGGAAACTAAACCTAACATGAGAGAAAATACATAATTAAAATAGAAAGTAAAACAATGGCAATCACATACAATACACAAAAATTTACCTTGGAAACCATTAACCGGGAAACCAACAATGTTTGAGTGGCTCCTTATCTTATGTTGTATTATTCATTCACCGAATAAAGAGTCATATGACTAACCTTGGTCCACACCTAAGACCAATTCATCATCCTACTCCCTTGTTTTATTACAAGAACAACTCAGCAACCATTTGGCTAGCTCTTCATGACCATTGCACTCTCCCTTGAGTGCTTAGACAATATTACCTAATGCCATATTTATAGGCATCTTCTACATGTAAAACCCTAATTCGTGGTGCCCAAAATGGTTACAGATCCATGAATATGATTGGTTTTGATCTCGTAATCGAATACCACTCAGTTACCAATCGATCATCCAATCGATGACATTTAGACCTCCAGTCAGATACCAATCGACCATCCAGTTGACCACCTTTCGACCTCTAGTCGACTACCAATCAACCATTCAGTCGACCACCTTTCAACCTCTAGCCAAATACCAATCAACCATCCAGTCGACCACCTTTAAACCTCCAGTCGACCATCGAATTGACTTAATCATTTAGTCGATCATCCTCAACTAGCTAGCTGGTCAACTGAGTTTCCACTCCAAAGTGTATAATATCCCAACATTCTCCCACTATTGTTGTCTTTACAGAAATAGGAGAAACCAAAAAAAAAATCAGTAACCCAGGGAAACAATGCACATTGCCTCTCTACACCAAGAGAACTTCTCAACACTTACAGACTTGTTTAAAGAGTCTGTAATGTGTTTCAAAATGTCTACGTTCTCGATTATCACCTTCTTGTTTCCACCATGTCTCTCATGAAATGGTATTGTACATCAATATTCTTCATCCTAAGATGGTAAGTTGGGTTCTTTTCTAAGAAAATTGCACTTCGACTGTCGCAATTTATCCTCATAGATTGTTGTTCAAACCCAATCCCTTACACAATCTATGAAACCAAATTGCTTCTTTGCTTGCATGGGTGGCTGCCATGTATTCAACTTCTATTGTCGACAAGGCTACTACCACCTGTCTCTTACGTATCCAATTGTTTTCTCCATGGAACATTCTGAACACATATCCATTGGTCAACCTTCTTTGATCAAGATCTCCATCCCAGTTGACATCGATAAATCCATGTATATTTACTTCTTTGTTAGTTTTAGGTTTCCCTTGGTAACAGATTGCATGCTTCATTGTGCCATACAAGTACGTGAACACTCTCTTGAAAACAATCCAATGCTCTTTTCTAGGTGTCAACATGATGATGTTCTAAGAAGATAAGATAGGGAGTTGATTAATTAATTTGATCATGGGAGACATTGATACTCTGGCATTTTGAGTTTTTTTAATATGGCCAATTAATATAAAGAAATGAAAGTGATATAAGTTTGAGTAAGCACTTCATATTCAAGACACACTCACGTGTCAAAAAATATATTTGGGATATCAAAGGAGAAAATGGTGAAACTGTCAATGACCATGCATTAATAAAGAAAGAAAATGCCCTATACTTTAATAATTTTTACAAAGCGCCAAACAACCTGAATACTGCTGAACAATGTAAGTTGATCGACTACTTTCCTCAGATGATAGATGAGGAAAACTCAAGATTTTTATTCAATCCATTTACTATTGAGGAGTATAAGGCTGTGCTCTTTCATTTTAAAAAGGAAAAGAGCTCGGGCCCTGATGGGTGGACTGCAGAGTTCTTCATATTCTTTTTTGATCTGGTTGTGGAGGATCTGCTAGCAATGGTTGAAGAATCGAGAAGACTTGGATCCATTGTTGGAGGCTTAAATTCCACCTTTCTGACCCTGATTCCAAAGGCAAATAAACCTTCAACATTTGACAATTACCGGTGTATTTTTCTTTGCAACTTATGTTATAAGATTATTTCTAAAATAATCGTCAATCGGATTAAACCTTTGCTCTCAGAAACTATCTCCTTTGAACATATGGGTTTTCTTAAAGGCCGGAATATACATGATGCAATTGGCACAACCCATGAGAGTCTTCATAGTATAAAAAAAAAAATTGAAAGCCCTTGTGTTAAAGTTGGATCTAAGGAAAGCGCACGATTGTATTGACTGGAACTTTCTTAGACTGATCCTTCTCAAAGTTGGAATGGGGCTTCAGGTGACTAATTGGATAATGTCATGTGTCACTTCATCTTCCTTTGTTGTTCTAATCAATGGGGAGGCCACAGACTTTTTCAGAAGCGGAAGGGGAGTCAGACAAGGCTGCCCTTTATCACCCCTCCTATTCATCCTGGCGATGGAAGGACTCAACTTATTATTGAAGCATAGTTTTGAGGAAGGACATATTTATGGGATTAAGGTTTCCAGAATGACAAGAATTATACATCTCTTGTTTGTGGACGATGTTCTCATTCTTTCAAAGGCTATCATGTTTGAATGGCAAGTGATTGATAGTCTTATCAGTTGCTTCTGCAAAGCCTCGGGGTTGCCAGTGAATCAAACTAAATCTACAATCCATTTTGAAGGAATATCAGACCTAGTGTTGATCCCTTTTAAAACTTTTATGCCCTACACATGATCTAGGTGGATATCAGTGGCCACCCACCTTTTCCAACAAGCTCAAAACAGTTTTTTGGCAATTTTGGTAATTTACTATTTTTAGGAGTTTTTCGGGTCTTGAACTTTTGGAGTCATTTTGAGGCCCTAAACGACATTTCTTTTGGAAACGGGGAGAAATATGGATAAAAATTTGATGTTTCTCACACAAAAGTTGTAGTCCTCGGATATATCTTTCTAATGGTGTATCGATCGCCCCAAACGGAGATCGTGTGCAAAAGTTACGCCCCTAGGAAGTTAACGTATCAACTACCCCCATCAGGGCCCGCAAACCTTTTGGCTTTTCATCTTCCGGGGTTAGGGTTTTGGATTTTCCTTATGTTAAAAAGGCCCTTAGAGCCTCATTGTAATAATCATCTTCTTGCGAATGCGAGTAGCCATCACATCTCTTCTCAGAGATAAGCTGCCACCATTTTAGTGAGTCTTTCCCTCTGTATTTTTACAGTCTCTGTACATTTATTTCATTAATAGAAATTGTGTATTACTGTATCTCTGTGTTTATGGTTGCATCTCTGATACATTTTTGTTATATTATTGGATATCCGTGATATCTCTGTGCATTTCTTTATTATATCTCCGCTCTCATTTTGTGCCGAAAATAATTTGGATCAGTGGTATCATAACAGGCTATTCTTGATCGTTTTTCAGTGCATGTCCCCGACGAGGTCCGAGTATATCAAGTTGGGTCTCGAGCTTGTCTCTCTTGAAGAAAATCGCTCTCACACACCCAAGAAACCCTCAATGGCAGAAGAAAAGAAAAACGATGCAACAAACGATCCTATCAATCTGTTGCTTGAGCAAGCTCTCATGTGACAGAGGGACGAAATGATGGAGAAGTTTTAACACATCCTTCAACGCCTGTCGATAGCAACAGGTGCATCTTCATCAAACAACCACTTTGGAAGCACCTCGCCTTTCAAGGTACAAGTTAATTTTGATATTCTTGTATTTGAAGGACAGATAGATGCAGAAGCCCTAGACAAATGGTTAAATCTGCTAGAAGGTTATTTCTTTGTTCACAATTTTTTCGACAGAGAATAGATCACCTTCGCGCTCCTTAAAGATCTCCCTCATGTCAAACATTGGTGGGAAACTTACTGGGAGCAAAGTTCCACATAGGAGTCTGGAATATATGGGGTCGAGCCCACTTGGGATTTTTTTGTGGATGCGGTAAAGGAATAGTATTACCTTGTTGGAAACTATGAGGACCAGTACATGAGATGGACCACACTGCGGCAAGAGAGGGGCCAAGTAGTTATGGAGTTCACCAATACCTTTTATACCTTGCGCACCAAACTAGGTATCAAAGACTCTGAACGACATTTGGTTATGAAATACTGTGGGATTCTACACAAATACATCCAAACTGAAATGGATTTTCTGGACATCTCATCACTCGGTGTTGCTTATCGATATGTTGTTAAAATTGAGAAGAAATTTAAGCACCAGAACAAACAGGAGTTTGGGTCTGCAAATCTGCAACAACCAAAGTATGATAAAGACAACCCTAACAAACAACTTCCTGAAAACCAGTCTAAGCCACAGGAAAATAAGGGTCACGGGAAGACGAAGAAGGACACCGGAAAATGGTGCGAATTCCACAAAATCCCCTGGCACAACATCGATGAATGTCGCTCAAAACAGTCATTGGTGGCCGAGATCAAAGACAAGGGGCAGAACCCGGATTCATAATATGATTCTGAAAATACAGGTAAAAGACATATCATCGATGCAGACCCCATTAATATTGTCGCAACTGCAACAATTCAACCAGAAGAACCAACATATCCTGAAGAGGGGGAGCGCCTTTTTCATTCACATATGTGGGTGAAGGGAACCCCGCTGCATTTTATATTTGATAGCGAAAACTAGAAGAACCTCATCTTAGCAGAGGTCGTCAAACAGTTGGGATTGTCGACAACACCACACCCGCAACCATACAGCATTAGGTGGCTTCGCCAAGGACGAGATCTTTATGTCAGCCAGCAGTGTCAATTGTCATACAGCATCCAGCCCTTCAGGAATGAGATATTATGTGATGTTGCCCCACTGGATGTCTGTGATATTCTCTTGGTCCAGCCATATATGTGGAAGCTCCATGCTATTTATGAGTCTCGACCTCGTAGTGCCATTATTACTTTGGGGGGTCATCTCTGCAGAATACCAGAGGTAATTCTGACTATTGTCCCACCTAAAAAGTGTTGCAATGTAGTATCTCATACTACAAAATTTAGCTTTTTCACAATCTGTTCAAAAGGTGAACAGAAGGATACTGCAACCACTACAGCCTCGGCCCACGCACCTTTTATCCAATAGAAGCAGGTCAACAAGATTGCAGAAAAACACAAAGATTCCTTCTGCACACAGCCATCTCATATAGCCAGAATGGTTAAAAAGGTCCAACCCTTCCAGCCACAGGTTCATAACAACCTTCAACAAATCAAGCAGTGCGACGTCTCCAGCAAGGCAAGCAGCTCACTAAGATTCAGATTCAGCAATCGCTTTCCCCTCTCCCCAGGGAACTCAACGCAATGGAGACCATTGTTTCCTAAGGAGGGAGGATTGATCCAGGTGGATATTGGTGGCCACCCACCTTTTCCAACTGGCTCAAAACAGTTTTCTGGCAATTTTGCTAATTTACTATTTTTAGCAGTTTTTCGGGTCCTGAACTTCTGGAGCCGTTTTGAGGCCCTAAACGACATTTTTTGGGAAAACGAGGAGCAACATGGATATGTTTCTCACACAAAATTTGTGGTCCTTGGATATATCTTTCTAACGGTGTATCGAGCGGCCCAAACGAAGATTGCATGCAAAAGTTATGCCCCTGGGAAGTTAACATATCAACTAACCCCATCGGGACCCGCAAACCTTTTGGCTTTTCGTCTTCTGGGGTTAGGGTTTTGGATTTTCCTTATGTTAAAAAGGCCCTTAGAGCCTCATTGTAATAATCATCTTCTTGCGAATGCGAGTAGCTGTCACATCTCTTCTTAGAGATAAGCTACCACCATTCTAGCGAGTCTTTCACTCTGTATTTTTACAGTCTCTGTANGTTGCATCTCTGATACATTTCTGTTATATTATTGGATATCCGCGATATCTCTGTGCATTTCTTTATTATATCTCCACTCTCATTTCGTGCCGAAAATAATCCAGATCAACACATTCAACGATCTTTCCCTAGGATTATGTTATCTGGGTTACTTCTTGAAGACAGGAGCACATCGCGCAACAGACTGGGACTAGTTGGTTACTAGAGTCTCAAATAAGATCAATTTATGGTGCAACAGGTGGCTGTCGTTTGGGGGGGGATACATCTTGGTAAAAACGGTTTTGGAAGGACAAACTGTATATTGGATGTCTATGGAAGCTCTGACCCGAATTATTTTAAATAGAATTAGGAAATTGATGTTTCAATTTCTGTGGACAGGTCACTTAGACACTCAACAGTACCATCTCTGTATATGGGAGGTCCTCTCCAGACCAAAAAAGTTCAAGGGTTGGGGATTCTGTAATCTACCTCTTTTCAATCTGGCTCTGAATGCATCAACACTTTGGAGGGTATTAACACAGCCTAGTATTTGGCAGAAGGTTATTAAAGAAAAGTATTTACACAATGCCACTCTCATAAACTGGATTAGACAATCTTCACATCATTGCACTTCATCATCGAGAATTTGGACAAGCCTCAGTCGCGCGCTACCAGTCATCAACCACTGGCTTAGTTGGTGTCCTGGAGCAGGCCATCTAATTGTTGTGGGTCGCGATAGGATTTTGGGCATGGGGGATAGATCGTTCCTCACCGATGAGCCCATAACCTCACTAAAGGAAAAGAACGCATCCACTTTGGCATAAGCATCAATAGAGAGGGATCCTATTACTTTTGCAGAGGTATGGAGGAGTAGCAAGGAATTGGAGTTATTGGGCGCACATGCCATTGCGTGGAACAATTATATAGTGGAGCTTAGTCATGCGTGGATCACCCTCCAGGAAGGTGCAGAGGACAAACTATTGTGGAACGGAGGCGACTCGTCCGGAAAAATCTCTGTCAGGAATTGTAACAATGCAATTTTATCTACACAGACCTTACAAATCAGGATCGGGTGGAAGTATAACCTCTGGAAATGGCGAATTCAATTAAAAATTATCCTTTTTTTGGTTGGCTACTGATTATAGCATTCTAACGTGGGACGTCTTACAAAAAAAGGGGTGGGTGGGACGGAGCTATTGCTACCTGTGCAGAGAAGTCGTTGAAGATAGCGCCCACTTATTCATCCATTGTCATTTTACTCAGGCGGTTTGGACAAATTGTTTATCCTCTGATATTGAATTATTCCTGGATTGGCCAAAACATAAACGATTGTATGGAGACGTGGCTTCAGAACAAAGCAACATAAAAAAAACTACCTGTTTTGTTGAGTTGGTTCTTATGGAAGGAGCGGAATCAATCTATGTTCGAAGGGAAGGTACCCTCTGTCGGTATTGTTGTCAACAGGGCGTTAAGTTTGCTCACTAGCCATAAAACAGAGTTTAAATTGCAAGCATTAAGATTGAGTCCGATTCTTCGATTAAACGGATTCACCTTGACATTTTTCAATGGGGCATCCATAGACGGGGAAGAAAATTGTGGGGCACGGGGATCTTTGAAAAGATTAAATGCTCTGGATGCTAGATGGATATTCAATTGCGGAGAAGGATCCAATACAAAGGCTGAATTAGTTGGAGCGTGGGCTACTTTTGTCATGGCAAAATTCCTGGATATTCACCATATTCAGATGTTGGGGGACTCCAAGGTGGTCATCGATTGGCTGGAACAAAAAGGCAAAATCCAAGCTACCAATATTGAAAGCTGGAAGCACAGAATTCGGGACCTGGCGACATCGTTCCAGGGCACCTACTTTCAACACATCTTCAGGGAATCAAATGAGGAGGCTGCTAAATTATCTAAACAAACACTCTTGGCGCCTAAAGGAAGATTGATATACTACAATTGGGATGGTGAAAATGAGGGCCCTCAGTGTTTAAAAATTTTCTAATAATCTTTCTCCATTTATGTTGGAAGTGAATGTTATGTTTTTGTGGTGGGATGAGAGCTTATCTCATTTGTTTGGGTACAACGATACTCTTTCCTTTTTATTAGATCTTGGTTGGCACATCAAACATGATGATTATCTTCCTGTCTTTGAAAGTTGAGATTGAACATTTGGAAAGTAATGAGTAGCCTTTAGACCTAAAATACTTGTTTCATTAATCTATAATCTGTCGATGTAAAAAAATTATTTACTAATATAATTTGTGCTATTTTTCTTCAAAAAAGACACACTCACGTGTTGTTTACATGGATTAAAACGGCCGGCCACAACGCAATATCGATGTTCATGGAATATATATATCACAACGCAATATCCATGAACATAGAATTGGAGTAAGCACTTCATATTCAAAACAAACTCACGTGTTGTTTACATAGATTAGAACTGCCGGCCACAACGCAATATCAATGTTCATGTAATATATATATATATATATATATATCACAACGTAATATTCATGTTCATGGAATATATAACATCCCGGTGTGTTATATTACTCAATAAAATTAAATACTTGCTTAAAAAATAAACATAAATGGCCTCAAACCATTTGGGAATCTTTACACTTCAATTTTATTTGTACTAATCTCTTTAATCTCTTCATTGACCCGGTTTATAAATATAAAAGAAAGCCTCGAATCATTTGCGGATCCTGCTGTTCTTTTTTGGTTTTTTTTAATAGAATTGTGCTTTTTTAAGTTATTGTGCTCTTTTTTAAATGGCAAGACCATTACATTTTAATGACGGATGGAATTTGATGGCAAATCTGTTTATTATGTGTAATTGACCATTACATTTTAATGAGGGAGGGAATTTGATAACAAATTTGTTTATTATATGTAATTTTAAGGTTTAATGCAGTTAAAAAAAATCTAACCTATACAACATTAACATCTTGATTAAATCTGGAAAAAAAAAGTTTAAAATTTTGATTTTTTAGTTTTTATTTTTTTAAATATGTAAGTTAAGCAATTAAATACTAAATATTTTAATGTGTTTTTTGTTTTTTTAATGAAACTTGAATATTTTTTTTAGAAAAAATATGAAGTATTAATATTTTTTTAAGAAACAATATGAAGTATTTTAATGTGTGTGTGTGTTTTTTTTTTAAATAAAACTTAGCATTTTTTAAGAAATAGATTTAACTTAAGGTTTACTATTTTTTGCTCCCATTTATATAATGGAGACCAAAACCCTAAATTTAGATTTAGAGCAAACTCTTTATATTTCCATAATTCATAGGGATTAGATTTAGAACATATTCTTTATATATCCATAATTCATTGTCTTTTTTATTCATTCATTAAATTGTATTTTTGAAAGTAAAGAATTTAAAATTGGTGGTGTAGCTGTTGAAGTAATTATGTATTATTGTTTAGAATTTTTATTTTAAATTATATAATAAATTGTTATATTTGTTTAAGTATCCAACAGAAGGAACTAATTAAGAACTATAGAATTTAAAATTAGTGGTGTAGTTGTTAAAGTAATTATGTATTATTGTTTGGAATTTTTACTTTAAATTGTATAATAAATTTTTATAATTGTTTAAGTATCCAATTCAAGGAGCTAACTAAGAACTAGAGTACAAGCAAAAAAAACTAACAACAAAATGTTCTAGAGCTATTGTAAGAGAAAGTTGTCCTAACTACACTTTATGAAAAAGTTGTGTAAATGATATTGTAAGAGTTCTAAGTCAAGTGCACATTATAATGTCATAACTTATAGCTCTATAACATTTCATTCATTTTTTGTTTGTTTATTTTAATAAATTTCTGGATCTTCCCTTCTCTTTCAATATTTAATATTAAAAGAATATATACAATGATAATTATTAAAAATATTATATAAATTAATATTAATAATATTAAAATTTTAATAGTTAATGTAACTATATGAGACTTGTTATAAATATCATATATATGATGCTTATTATAAATATTATATATATTAATATAAATAATATTGAAATTTTATATTAATATAAATAATATTGAAATTTTAATGGTTTAGATGCATACTTACATTGTAAACAATCCATATTCAAATCGAATATAGCTAGAGCCCTTGTATTTTTGTGGGATTTTGTATCGAGACTCTATTTAATATACTTTCAATATCATTAATTAAAAAAATAATAAATGGAATCCATCAATATATATCTAAATCATTTTTAATTATTATTTAATTGTATTAGTTTATATTAAATTCAAAAATATTATATTTATTCAAATTATTTAAAAAAAGTTTTAAAAATATTTCAAAATACCCTTTAAATATCTTATTATAAAGTGTAATAAAATTATTGGAAAAAAATATTTCAAAATACCTTTAAAAATATCCTATTATAAAATGTAATAAAATCATTTAAAAAAAAACTTTCAAAAGTGTAATAAAATCATTTAAAAAAATATTTCAAAATATCATATTGTAAAGTGTTGTGTAAAATGTTTTATTGAGATTTACTCATCTACACTAAGAAGGTTATTTTAACATTTTGGAGATCGGTTCACCTTCTTAACGCTAATCCCTTTTAATGAAGAAGAGGATAGTGAAAAGTCACTAGAACATCAAAAACCAAGATTCTAGGTAAGTTGATTATAAGTGGAAAGAGTACCTTACCCATGTTTCATTGAACATATGTTAAGTTCTATTTCTAACATGGTAGAAAGGTTACTGGAACATTAAAAATTGAGATTGGGTGACTTAATTATAAGTAGAAAGAAAACTCTACCCATGTTCTTATAATATGGTAAGTTTTATTGATAACATGGTAGAAAGTCACCGAAATTAGGTGACTTAATTATAAGTGTAAAGAATATTTTACCTATGTTTCATTGTTAATATGGAAAAAATAGTGAGAAAATATGGTAAAAACATGGAGTAAGTTTGTAAGTAGAAATTTCTTTTTTTTGTTTTTTAATCTAATAATTGAAATTATAATTTTACTTGATTAATATAAATTTTAATTACTAATTTTTTTTATCTTAGAAGTAAGATTAATAAGTTGATAGATATTAAAAAGAAATTAACCATTACTTTTACATAATTTCAATTCTATTCATTGATGAGAATTTTAACATGAAATATTAATTTTATAGATAAAAGTATATTTATTAAAAATTTAAAAAACAAATTAATTAGGAAATTGATGAAAACTTTAACTATAAAATATTAATTTTATAAATAATATTATATAATTAATTAAAATAGTTT
>JASDQU010244217.1:3350-15933 GCA_032191745.1 Picea mariana | reverse complement strand
AAAAACAAATTGTGTAGAGTTATTTTACCAGTTTTGAGTCACTCACTTAAAACTTGGATTGTGAACAATTGAGAAGGTATTTTTGAAAACTGGAGGAGGTTTTGTTCATAACATTTCAAATAACAAAAACCTCTCTCAGTTTTTCAAAATGTGTTATGGTTTGAGAGATATTAGACATAGAAGTGGTGCTACCAAATCTGCACAGCGGCGCTACCTAATTTCTTGTAGCGGTCACGGTTTTGGTATTCGCCTTGTTGGGAGGTTGCCACCTGTCAAGGAGGATTTGAAGGATTCTCAAGGATCAGTTGGATGTCAAGGGACACCTGCACCATCAAAGGCCTCATGCATGAGGTGGAAACAATTTATTAATGACTTCCAACAAATTCCTGAAAATTAATAGTTTGTTGGATTTTTGTCTCTTTGATTGTTGTCACCTATCTCCAAGGCTTAGAATCCAATGGAGGAGATGGGATTCGACCTCCTAAGGTTATCTGTATGCTATTTTATATTTAAGGAAGGAGATCTCTATTGGAGAGGAGGATTCATGAGCCAAGAGAGGCTAGAGAGAGATGTAGTAGGCAGGTTTCTTGTGTGTGTTCATTTGTAAGCCTATGGGCAATTTAGGATTGTAAGAATTACTACTATTGGAGACTCATAAGAGCTGTGATTTCATATTGTAACTCTTTTGTTTATATTTCTTCTTATTTGAATATATTGTAGATTTGAGGATCAAAGGTTGTCAATGATTTATGGATCCCTAAGTAGCAGAGGATCTGCTGTATTTTTCCCATCAATCATTGTTTATATTCAAGTATTTTTTGATTCATTAAATTGAGAGGATCTTTGTTTAGTGAAAATTCTATCTTATGTTTTCCTTCTTCATTCTTCCACCTATCAGCATATAATCATGTTTTCTGTTGAGCAGCTTTTGTGCCTTCGATGAGTAGGATGTTTGTGACTCCATTGCCTATTGGTGTAGCCTATTGATCTACAGTTTGTTTCCCTCTCCCTTTCTTTCTCCATCTTGTTGATCCACCTATTCAAAACCAAAATTACCTTTTACATTATGATGGGTGTTGAGCTTACACTTTAGCAGTCAAAGTGTGACTTTCAGTGCTAACACTACCTAAACATACTCCTACTACTATTGAGCTAAAGATTACATAGATCTTCCTAGGATATCTCCATGCAGTCTAACTGCAAATGTATTTTACATATTGGCCCAACTAAAAAACAACTCTAACAGACATTACCAATGAGCAGAATCATTGTCTGGAACTTCTTACACTCCCCCGTGAGTTGAGGTATTTTCTTTGATGTCCATTGGATTTGGTTCATGACCCATCTGCTTGTCTTTTGATGTTCCTTGGAAAGAAACTATGGATGTTTGGTTAATTGATGTTGAATGGGAGTGATGAGCCAAAAAAAGAGATCTTAAGTGCCACTAATGTATATGGTGTTTATTCCAAAAAAAAAATTCGACGGTACATATAACATCAATCGTATCGTCGAAAATTACTAAGTAATTATAAAAATAAAAACAAAAACTATTTTGTTCTTGGTCCCCCAATGTTTGTTGGAATTCCAACAACATCCAATAATTGTCGGCATTATATCTCCTCTTTGACGCTTTGAAACAAACGCATCCTCCAAACCACTAGGGACATGTGGCGCCCCATTTTGAAACGACGATTGTAGAAGTGTGTTTACAAAACCTCGATGTATAACAAATGACTTGAGGACATGTAAATACATGTAAAGTTAGTTATGATCAACTTGTGTAACCAACATAAGGGTCGAGGTTGTCCCCAAGGGGAAGATATAAATATATAAGGTTGTAAGTAGAGTGATAGGAAAGGAGATGCTTGACAAAGAGACATTAGTAGGAATCTTCAAAGAGAACAAAGGTGTGGGATCTGTATTTCACTCACGAGGACTTGAATAACTAAAAAATACCTTATCAAGTTTTTTCATATAGGGGTATTAAATATTCATTCAAATCCTCCTCAAAATATTGACCAAATAATAATCATTGCATGGAAAATATATGGTCAAGTGCAGGACATTGCATACATTAGACTACCAACAACAATAGCATAGGGAATATGTGTCATGTCCTCTATTTATTCCTATGTCTTTGAAAATTGTTCAACAATTAGTCTTACCCTTTCAGGAATAGGTACCTTGATCGGTTTGCATTCCTACTTGTTGAAACATTTTAAGACCATTTCAATATACATCCTCTAATTTAACCAAAGTTTTCTAACTTCCCAATCTCTCTTAATATCCATTCCAGGAATGAAGTTAGCAAAAGAAATATCCTTCATGTCGAACTTGGAGGATATTTGTGTCTCCACCTCCTTTATAGCATCCATGTTGTTTCCAACCAGCAACATGTCATCGACATACAACACTACATGGATGGAACAACTGCCTTCTTTCTTGGAATACACATAGTGATCATCCTTGCTTCTCACAAATCCTAATTTGAGGATGTATTTGTCGAAATTTTGGTACCACATCCTTGGTGATTGCTTTGCACCATAAAGGGATCTCTTTAGCTTGCACACTAGCTCTTTCTTTCCCTTTACTGCAAATCCTTCAGGCTATTTCATGTATATTTCTTCTTCCAAGTTTGTTAGAACATGCAGTTCCATCGTAAACCTCACCTTGTCGGTTAAGTAATTTGATTAATTATTTGGGTTAAATGCTAACTAAGATATTAGTTGATCGTTTTCACTTCATATCCTAGATCTGCATTTTATTGATAGGTACAACCACCTACATCATGTGATTGTTGGTTTGGTCCATGCACCTATTTATAGATGATCCTTGTGATTAGTATATCATCATCATGGGATCTATTTTCACTCTCATGGAGTGTGCTCGTGCTTCTGTGCAATAATTTTTTTAGACACCACCACTACTCTCGTATATGTTCTTCTCTATGATTAATCACCTGTCCCAACATGGTATCAGAGTTGTTGGTTGTAATCTTAGGTTTATAGAGAAAAGAAATGGGATTGAGACAGAGGTGAATTTGTGATTTGGTTTTTCCGAAAAAGTAATGGATTGTTCAAAACTGAAGACTCATTGCCAATATATTTTTCCCATCGTGGTTTATTGAGCCACGAAAGCCCTCATTTTTTTTCAGTGTTCTAGGTTATTCCCTCGACTGACTGAGATTTAAAAGTTGGATCGATTTGGTTTTCTACTCGACAACGATTTTTCAAACCATTGTTGGTTTCTTTGTGTGGTTTGTTTTGCTTGTATGATTGTCCATCGTTTGTTGGTTGGAAGAGGTTCAAACACCTAGTTCATTTATAGTCGAATTTCCCATCACTCTCGGCTATTGGAGGGTTTGACCAAGGGTACATCGATTGATTGTGGAAGAGCATCGACTGAGAACCTCTCTCATGTGGAGATTCGATTTAATCTTAGTGTTTCCTCAACTAGACATCGACTCGGGCTCACTCAAATAGTTGTTGACCTTGACATTCTTCCAACTGAGTTCGAATTGCCAATGGAAAAGCAAAGAAACTACCCATGACTCAACGTGGATTAACCCTCATCTACTCGACCTAGATGGTGTCATTTGGAGGAGAAATATCCACACATTCAACTTATGATATTTTCCACCAATTTCAACTCCCTTTTTGTGTTTGACTGAAGATTACCAAGTCGATCCCATCGACCAAACTAACATATCAAACCTGTGAATCGCATATTTTCTTCCTCGACTCAACCGCCCGAGGGTTTGCTCGAATCGATGAGTACTTTTTCCTGTCGATCTGCCCAACATCCTTTTCAACCAGTTTATAGTTCACTTGGTCATGGATCTGCTCGACTCGACTAGCCAACACATTGGTGTATCTACTCGTCTAACTTCGACCTGGAATCATGTTTTCCCTAGCAGATATCTTCAACCCAATTGGAAAGCTTACTCGACCTCATTGATCCATAGAATCGGTTATTTGTTGGGTTAGCTACTTGAGTAGACATTTTGTGGATGTTGAACCATCACGTGTTTCGTCGAATAGTGGTCTATGCAGGTGCATGTTGAGAATTGGCAACTTCTTCACATGAACGACCATATCCATGCAACAAGTACATACGATTGGTATGTGCATTAATGGGTCTACATTACATTTCTAAATAGAGGTTGATTATTAGAGGTTGCATACCATAAAACTGAATTGGTGTAAGTTGATTGGTGATGCTTGACTCTTTGTTGTGGTCGATTTTGCTTTCAATCCATCCTTTATAGATTTGTTGTCTTGATTCTTTCCCTTCATTGACGATGGGCATGCTTGATGAATATGAAGTCATGGTGCTTTAGAAATTGCAGGATATTTGTGAGAAAAAGGCCATTGCCTTGGAATAATTTCATAATTGACTTCACACAGAGGTCATTGACTTACAAAATATCATTGCACATTTGCAAACTAAGAATCAACGATTGAAGAATGAACTGGACACATTCCATACATATTTGGAAGATGAGGCTGCCCTTTTTCAAACCATCATTTTGCAGCAGTTTGATGAGAAATCTAGGAGAGTTGTTGAACTAAAACAAAATATGGAGACTATTTTTCAGGATCTGGTAGCTCATTTTGGCACCAAAATAGATCTTGTCGATGATCTTGAGAAAGAAATGGAAACTCTTTATCATATAGAAAATGTTTCCTTGAAGACAGAGAATGTTGAACTGAAAAATCAGTTGAATACTCAAGAAAACATGTACCATACTTCTCTGAATAAGAAATCCAGGAGGGTTACTGTCATGGGGAACACCATGGAAAGATTTTTCTAGACTCTTGCAAATGAATTTCAAGACAAGTTTGTCCTTCTTGAAGAATTGGAGGAAGAAGTGAAATTTTTTCCTCATACAACAAATAATTCCTTGGACATGGAAGTCAACCAACTAATGGAAACAAATGCCCAACTAACTCATGAGGTTTTCCACTTACAAGCCTCTAATGATGAGCTTTGTGAAGAATTTGCTCCTCTTCAAGAAGATAAAAATTGCATGTTTAACGAATATCAAGATTTGAAATAATATTATGACGCCATATTGTTGCAACTGATTAAGAAGGATGGGACTATTCAGAGCTTGCAGAATTGCAAACTGAACCTTGAAGATCAAGTGCACCAAGTGCATAATGTTGGGAAGAAGATTTTTGTTGTTGAGTTGTCAAGTTCACCCATTTCTTCTCCACCCCCTCATGCTATTTGAAACCAATTTGTTGTTGATTTATGCATTAAGACTAATGATTGTGTTTTTTCTCCCAACTTTGAAAAACACACTACAGGTATAGGGTCTCAACTACTCAACAAGATGGGATACACCGGAGGAGGACTTGGGAAGAATGGATAGGGTATTTTTTCTCCTATTATGCCTGATACAAAGTCACCAAGAACAGTTCTTGGATATGATGGTGTTGTTGTCTCCTTTCCTACACCTGGTCTTGCTGAAACCAGGGAAGTTTTATTTGTTGTAGGTGGAGTTCAGAATTGTTAGGATATTTAGAAACTTAGGAGTTAGTTAAGATCTACTTGGTCTAATGCATCGTTAGATAAAAGTGTGTTTCTTTAGTATGCATTAGTATACATTTGTAGTTAGGAAATCTGATGGTCATGATATGTTCCCGACATAGAGTGATATGACAGTTCATATTCTCCTCGATATTAACGACCATTGATTCGTGGCTTAACACCCATTTGGTCCATGATATCTATTTAAAGAGCATGGAGGGTCATTTTTCGATGATCGATTGTGAGAAACTCTCTTGTAAAATCTCTATGTAATCTTTTTCTTTTGCATTAATAAACTGCTCCAAGTGGTCGCGTTGGCTGGGGCCATGGATGTTTCCCCGTAGGGGTTTTACCACGTCAAAACATCGGTGTATTGATATTTGATCTGGTTGTGTGAGTGGTTATTGAAGGTGTTTGTCCTCTTTTGGAATACATGTGTTGTCGAACATGGTATCAGAGCATGTTTGAATACCCGCTCCTATTGTAGATCGAGATCGTGAAGCCGAGTTGCCTCATCTCAATTTCATGTCATTTTCATACATTTATGGGTTGATAGGACTGTTCCATTGCATCCAGAGCGCTCGTTCCAGTTAGTAACACTTTTCGTTTCACTCAAAAAGGTTTTTTTTTGCCCAAGACACGGCCATTTCAATCAGATCTGAAGGTATAAAGCCTAAATACACCATTTTTTAATTTTTGCAGAGTATTATTTTGGTTTTATTTCGGTTTTATATTATTTGTTTCCGAGTTGCTACTCTTTTAGATATGCATATTCTATTTTCCCCACGCCTTGTGCGATCTCGAAAAATCTGAAATAGATAGGAAAATGTGCATTTTTCGAGTAAGGTAACAGAGATCTAACCCTTGTTGTCATCAAGAAGTGAAAAAAAAAATTGTGTGTGAAAAGAGTTTTTTTTTTAGCACGCTCTCCAAGACCGTCTTCAACAACAACAACAATCCTCTTGCTAAACAATAAAATATGTTTTGCTAGACCATTTGGTTAAAAGTTTCCTTATTAATTAAGAGGTCTTGACTTCAAGTCTCTGTTTTTGTTACTTTTTTTGAAAAAGTTCATGCTCAATTGTAAAGTGTATTTCACTTCAAGTATAAAAGTGAATCACTATAAGTAGCTTTAATATTTTATTTTAGAGTTATTTATTTTGCATGCGGTTTTTATTTCATAAAGTAACTTCATTGTAAAAGTGATCCCCACTTCTTTTTATAAAAGTGGGTCACTTCACAAAGCAACTTACACCACCACTTGGTCCTTTGGTTACCATTTATGCCTTTTTTTAAAAGGGTATAACTTTCACATCTGAAGTCCGTTTTTAGTGTTGTTTTTTTAAAACCGCCTAATTTTTCGAGATCTTTCCATACAGATCATCAATTTCAGTTTTTAAATCCATATTATCTACATATTTAATATGGCTTCTTCTAGTAATATTTTTCTTACCAACACCAACTACTTCCAATAGAAATCTCATATGGAGGATTTATTAAGAAGTAAAGGCTTGTACCAGATTACCTTGGGAAAGGAAAAAGAACATACTGATGCTGATAAGAAATTCAAATGAGATAATAGTAGTGACTAAGCATGTGGACTAATCGAAATGTCCATCTCTCCTAATTTAAGGTTCCAACTTAAAGAAATTGATGACCCCCGTGAAGCTTGGGAAAAGATTGAATCTGTGTTTGGTAAACTCAATATTATTCAAGCACAACAGTTAGAAAATCAAGTATTGACTTTAATTCCAAGTGTTTTTTCTTGCATTGGAGACTATCTATCTAAGCTTAAAATACTCAGAATTTTATGTGAAGAATGTGAGATAAATATGGAGGAAGAGCATTGCATCTATCTTATTCTTTCTAAGCTAGGTAGTGCATATTTTGTGTTTGTATCTACCTTTTATTCCATGAGAGAGGCTCTAGGGAAATCTTATCAAAACCCACTCTTGATTCCTTTTGTATTGCTTTGATTAGAGAGGAAGATAAGCTTGTACAACTTAGAGTGATCGGCACTGCAGGTACCTCCAACAAAGCCTTAGTTGCCCAGCAAAAAGATAAACCCAAGAATCCCAAGAAACAACATCATCTCTACAACAAAAAGAAACATAAGGGTCCCAAACCCACTCAAACATATTCAGCTCCTAATGGTGACAAAGGAGAAAAATATAAAAATAAGAAGACTGACAAACATTACAACTTTTGCAATAAAGATGGTCATGATGAGTCCAAATGTTTCAAGAACATGGTAGCTTTAGAAGCAGCAATGAAACACAACATCAGTATTGATTCTACTTATTCTTCTTCTTCTCATGGAAATGCACTTTCTGCTTCTGGTTTCTCCTTCAATACAACTTCTACTTCTTCTTCTGATGAGTGGATTATTGATTCTAGAGCATCTTATCATATGGCTAAGGATAAAGATATATTTTCTGCTCTAAATGAATCTAACACCGAGAAAATATTTGTTGGTGATGATAGATCTCTTAGTGTTGTGGGATCTGAAACAATTCAAGTAGATAATGGTCATTTCAATGATTTATTATGTGTTCCAAGTCTTTCTTGCAACCTTCTATCAATATATCAAATCATTCATTCAGGTGAAGGTAAAACCGTGGATTTTTCACCTCACCAAGTTGTAATCAAGGATCTAAAAGATCCTAAGCATGTGCTTGCAACTGGAATTGTTGATGATATTACCAAGTTGTACAAGTTTGACAACTTTGGGTCATCATCTTATTCATCGGTTTTTGTTGCTCATAGCGATGACTTGAGCAAACTTTGGCATGAGCGGTTTGGTCATCTAAACTATCACTCATTGCAGCAACTATGTAATCAATAGATGATGACTGGACTTTCTCATGTTTCATACAGAGATGGTTTTTGTGTCGGTTGTGTTCTCGACAAACATCATCAGGAGAGTTTTGACAAAAGTGCCTCTTGGCACGCCTTGGTCCCTTTGTAGCTTGTTCACAGTGATTTGTGTGGTCCACTTTCTACTCCTTATTTTTATGGGTGCAAGTATTTCTTAACTTTCATTAATGACTTTTCTAGGCGTAACTGGGTTTACTTCTTAAAACTTAAGAGCGGAGTCTTTGACAAATTTTTGGCCTACAAGGACCCTATAGAAAAGCAATATGGACATCAAATTCAAAGGTTAAGAACAGATAATGGAGGTGAATATGTGAACAATAATTTTACAAGATACTACACTACACAAGATATCAAAATGCAACACATTGTTCCATATAAACCACAACAAAATGGTGTTGCTGAGAGAAATAACCGCACATTAAAAGAAATGGCTAATTGTGTGATCTAAACTAAGGGATTAAATATAAAGTATTGGGCGGAAGCCATCAACTGTGCAAATTACATAGTAATTCGCACTCCCACAGAGGCTATTAAAAGTATTACATCGGAAGAATCTTGGACTAAAATTAAACTAGATGTAAGTCACTTCCATGCATTTGGCAGTATAGCATGGGCTCACATTCCTGATGAGAAAAGGAAAGCATTGCAGACTAAAAGTGAGAAGTGTATATTTGTTGTTTATTCTGAAGATGTCAAAGGTTATAGACTTCTTCAACCACATTGTAATGAAATTATTATTAGAAGAGATGTTAAATTTGATGAAAATATCTTGGCCTGTGAGCCTAATTCAGTGATTGTGCCTTCTTCGGCCTATGAGCCATCTTCGGTGTTTGTGCCTTCTTCTATTCCAATTCTGGTTTCTTCTTCAGATGATGATAGTGAGGATGAAAATCCACCTCCGCCTGCTCACCTTCCCTCAGATGAGTCCTTTGAACCTGAACCAACACCAGCTCCTCTACTTCCTATATGG
This sequence comes from Picea mariana, assembly GCA_032191745.1. Classification (NCBI taxonomy): domain Eukaryota; kingdom Viridiplantae; phylum Streptophyta; class Pinopsida; order Pinales; family Pinaceae; genus Picea; species Picea mariana. The sequence goes on along the minus strand of JASDQU010244217.1, from coordinate 6,551 downwards.
GTCTGTTCAACACAAGAAGCAGCTGGTGATGTTGTCGGCGATTCTTCAGATTAGCATCGGACATGTTCACAGTTCCAGCGAGTCTCTTCTCTTTTGGATGAAGTTTCAGAGACTCGTGATCCAGATACCTTTGCAGAAGCTTCAGGTCATCTAGATTGGGATACAAAAATGAATGAAGAGTATCGTTCTTTAATGGAAAATGATACTCGGGATCGTGTACCTCTTCCAAAAGGAAGAAAACTTGTCAGATGTAAATGGTCTACAGAACTAAGTATACATCAGATGGAAGTGTTGAAAGACACAAGGCTCGATTAGTTTCCAAAGCATTTTCCCAAGTTGAAGAAATTGACTATAATGAAACCTTTTCCCTTGTATCCAAAATGAATTCCATCTTCCTTGTTCTTGCCCTTGTTGATTCACATAAATGGGAGGTCCATCGGATGGATGTTAAATCTGCCTTCTTGCGCAGAGATTTGCAAGAATAAATCTACATGGAACAACATCCTGGTTATGTCCAGAATGACTCTAGCCTTTTTTTTCACCTTAAGAAATCTCTTTATGGTCTTAAGCAAGCTCCCTGAGCTTGGTATTCCAAAATGGACATCTTTCTTATTGACACTGGATTCTCTAGATGTCATTCTGATCCTAATGTCTATACCAAGAAAGTAGGAAGCCATCTCATAATCCTTGTCCTTTATGTTGATGACCTTATCCTTACTGGTAGTGACTCAAAACTTTTAAACCATGTGAAAACCAGCCTTAATAAGAAATTTGAAATGACAGACTTAGGCTTTTTGCACTATTTCCTTGGCCTCCAAGTTTTACAAACCATTGAAGGAATTTTTCTTTCCCAATCTAAGTATGCTTGTGACCTTCTTCGTCGCTTTCACATGCACAATTGTAAATCATCCCCTTCTCTTTGTCAGTCTGGATTCACGCTTACTGCCACCTGTACTTCTCCCGAAGTTGATGCCACCCCGTACAGTCAGTTAGTTGGTAGCTTCATATACATCACTCATACTCATCCTGGTCTTTCCTTTTTTGTTGGTCTTGTTGCCTGGTATATGAAAACACCCCATGAAATCCATTAGAAAGTAGCTAAAAGGATACTTCTCTATGTTCATGGTACAGTTCAGTTCGAGATACATTATAGTTCAAGGGGGGATCCTTTATTGGTTGGTTTCACTGATTCAGATTGGGTCGGAGACCCTAATGATCGGAAATCTACTACAGGTTATGTTTCCAGCCTTGGTTCAAGACCTGTCACTTGGGTCTGTAAGAAACAACAGGCTATTGCACTTTCTTTAGCAGAAGCAGAGTACCGAGCAGCAGTAAATGAAAGTCGGGAAGCCTTATGGATTCAATAGATTCTTTCAGAGTTTGGATTCTAGCATCACCATCCGACCAGCCTTTGGTGTGACAATCAGAGTTCCATCAAGCTCGCCAAATACCCAATTCAACATCAACGCAGTAAACACATTGAGCTACACATGCACTTCATCAGAAATCTCATTCATGATCAAGTTATTGAAGTGCTCTTTTTCCCTACAAAAGATCAAGTTGCAGACATTTTCACAAAGTCTCTTACAAAAGCGAAGTTTTCCAAACTTCGAACTATGTTAGGAGTTCAGGAAGTTTTCATTAAGGGGGGATAGGCTCTAATGCCTCCTTCCTTCTCCTATTGTGCCACTATTGTAAATCCTTCAATCTTATCCCAAGTTGTTCTTAAGGGGGGATGTTAGGATATTTAGACACTTAGGAGTTAGTTAAGATCTACTTGGTTTAATGTGTCGTTGGGTAAAAGTGTGTTTCTTAGTGTGTTTCTTTAGTATGCATTTGTAGTTAGGAAATCCTAGGGTCACGATATGTTCCCGACATAGAGTGATCTAACGGTTCATATTCTCCTCGATATTAACGGTCATTGATCTATGGTTTAAAACCCGATTGGTCCATGATCTCTATTTAAAGAGCATGGAGGGTCATTTGTCGATGATCGATTGTGAGAAACTCTCTTGTAAAATCTCTTTGTAATCTTTTTCTTTTGCATTAATAAACTGCTCCAAGTGTCCGTGTTGGCTGGGGCCGTGGATGTTTCCCCGTAGGGGTTTTACCACATCAAAACATCGGTGTGTTGATCTTTGATCTAGTTGTGTGAGTGGTTACTGAAGGTGTTCGTCCTCTGTTGGAATACATGTGTTGTCAAACAAGAATGGTTTTCCAAATGAGAAACGTACTAATGAACAACTTGATGAATTGGTTGTTCCTAACATGCAAGAATATGAGACTATTATTGTTAATATGTCGGGTTGTCCTACTCCTAAGAGTACACCAAAACCTGAGCCCTATTTTTCTGATAAGCCAACACATAAATCTGTTCCTTATCATCATCCTTGCTATTGAAGGAATGGAGATCATTCTTTCTTATATTTGTAAAAGAGTTGTGAAAGATATAATCATGGACCAGTACCAACTACCAGGATAGACTGTGGTTGGATTAATGAGAGTCCATGGGTGCATCTAACTAGATGTTTGAGGACTTCATAATGTTGTGTATCATCTATTGTACAGTCGTCCAGTGTTCATCTTCATTATTAATTTGTTTGCAGTGGTTGACCAAGGATCGATCCGACTTGACAGGCAGCTGAAGTTTGACTGGGATATTGGTCAACTGAGATTTGATCAGAAATGATAGTCGAATGGAAGTTTTCGACTACATATTTGTCGATTACATTTTGAATAGTTATTGTTCGTTGACTGGTGTTTCGAAAAATATCTATTTTTGATACTTTGATCCCTCAGTTGTGTTTAAGTGAGGGACTAATTGTTGATAAACACAACTAATGTGTTGTTCACTCAACTGCTTCTTGTTGAATCGACTTGGATTTTTTGAAGACCAACCGAACCATGTTCGATTGTGTTGTTGGGAGTTGTACTTCTACTTATTGTACCTAACATAGAGACTGTTTGGATACAGAGACTGTCTAACTTGTCAGAGACTATTGGATTGACAAAGATCGATTATATTGGTGTGTTTATTGTCTAGTCAACTGATATATTGGCTTGTGATGTCAAGTCGACTGATCGAATGGGACAGTGTTTGGACAACGGATTTTGAAACCAGATTGTAATGGATGACTTCCTTTTTTTTCTTTAATAAGCATTGATGGTGATCATATTTCCTCAGGAGTATTTTTGTACCAT